>JASFDF010000704.1:0-12935 GCA_036937115.1 Nidularia sp. FH-822889 | reverse complement strand
GTCATTGTCATTGATAGGAACCTCTCCATCATGCTGAGCGAGGTCCCCTGGATGAAGTTTAAGGTCGTCGCAGAGCCCGATCTCTCTCTCTTTGCGTGCAACCCTGTCATCAAGGCTACGATGTGCAAAATTGCTGAGACCACGGTAGAGCACGTTACGCTGCAGATGAGCCGCATGATTACTCTTGCAATTCAGGAGGCTATTCAGGTCGTAACTGTCTCCACTATCAAGCACATCGAGTCGAGCATGGAGATCATGATTCAGGATGCATGCGGTGTGCCGCAGTGCGAAGTTTCTTCCACAAGTTGCGGAGATCTTCACATTGCCTGCGAAACGGTCCCGGTGGACTGTTGATTATCATTGGAGCTTCCTTAGTTATTTTGAAAATTTTTCTCTTTGTACTTCGTGGACCTAATGTGTTGTTCAGGTATTGATTATGCTATATTGCTCTTTTCGTACTGGCTATTTATGTAAACTATAAAATATTACTTGTACTATCTTGTCTTACTTCCTCTAGGCGTGCCCTATTCAAGGTTTCATCAGCACAATCCAGATAACATGAACCTAAATATGACTTCAAGATATATGGGTCTGCACGTTTGTTGTACAAGGGTAGACGGAGATACGCTGACCTGGAAGACTTCCGTGTCACTCCACATATTCACGACTCACTTCCAAGCTAGAGTACAAGCATCGTAAGCAATTGCAACCACATTCATTACTTAAGTAGCAGACATATTTGAAGTCATTGGGAGATCTATTTCGCGTTTGGTGTGTCCCTGCGCGAGTTCCCTCACAGGAGATGTAAGGGCCGGACCCCCGACGCTACTCGGAATTAGATTAGATAGTGGCGCTATCAGGGTTAGTGCCCATTCAACTACATCTCTGAGTGGAATACAATACATATGCATGTTCCTCAATTGTTCAAACATTCCAATGTCTCCAAATTAACTCACAACAGGCACGCAATGCAATTCGGAATTCGTGCTCGATGCACTCACAAGATTCCTAATAAGTATTATATTAACTCTGTAGTTTAGTATATAAGTAGATACTTTAGTAGTATTAGCCAGAGAATCTCTTGAATCGAGACCGTGAACACTCATCTTCGCCCTCTCACTTCGCTTCAAGACCTAATCTCTTCATGTTACGCTCCACATCGACTTACGACAGCTCGTCGATTGCGGTGTACTCACAGGAGAACCAGTGCAAATTGGTTTAATTGAGGCTACCGCCATCGAGGTACTGGGTACTAAATCTAGCTGCATCTCAATGGTAACCACCACGGGATTGAGTTCGTTGATTGTCTCGTCCCATGGTTTCACTGAGATCTCTGCTAGCTCTCCTTCGCGTACTTTGTGGCCTTCAGTGTGGAGTTTGGATGAGGTGATTGCGGGGGATATCGGCAGAGTATTTTTGAGCAGATAGAACGGTTCTCTGTTAGAATAAATGGCGAAGAAAAATGCGTCCTGATGATTAGTATAAAGCAGCACGGAAATGGGATAAAGTGAAACTGACATCGTGGTTCTTGGGACGCGTTACAGCGACGCGTCGGCTTTTGTAGCTATAGACAAAGAGAGGTCTTTGTGTAGTCTTCTTGCTTACCGTGACCCTTGGCATTTAAATGGGTTTAAGAAACTTAGCGGACCTTCGATAGAATAGGATTTGTTCGTTTTGGTCGGGAAGCGATGGGGAGGATACGATAAAGACTCAGGAAACGGAAGTAGTAGAGCCTAATGGAGCATGACCAAATTGTCAGTGACAGTGTTACTCGTCGTGACACACGCGTATCTTCCACGTGAAAGGGTCTTATTTTAATTTTATTTATTTCTGCATTTGTATCCCGCAACAAGTATCGTATCTACTAAGACGCGGTGGCCCCTCGTATGTGCGCTGAGCCTAAAGACCTTTCTAATTTCTATGCTGAACATGCTCGAGCTGTTGTGGTGGAGATAGAGATTCCGATTTGTTAGGTTCCTTGACTAGGTGTTGTGTGTAGTGTCGGGTGCTTCCAGGGAAGCTCGGGTCGTGAAAGGGTCGATGCTAAACAATTAACAACTCGCACACGCGTCGCGGTACTTGAGAAGCAAAATATGTTCGATGGGACTAGACAAAGCTACCAGGTACTATGTAAAGGAAACCTATCTGAGAAATACTACTCAACCCAAGCTTTCTCAGCTTCCAAAAGTGCATTGACGGTTTCTTCTACCGTCTTCTGCCAGCCAATATATTTGTCAAGCTTCAAAACATCCTTAGCCCGCGAGGTGTCAATAGTGGAGATCGTCTCCGGGAGCGGAGAGAAAGCTCCAGCGGATGGTAGCCTCTCTTTAATTTCTGGTTTAATTTCCGTGAGATATTGCGCCGCTTCTTTCCAAGTGAAAGCGCCTCCGGAGATCAAGAAGCGTTTTCCTTGGACTTGATTGTGCAAAGCCGGCAATTCCAATGCAGCGACATGAGCATTAGCAGCATCTCGGACATCGCAGAAGTGCGGTGGTAGGGGAGGAGGTGCATTGCCGTTTAGAAGTCCGTATACGTGGCCATTGCTGCTGAAGGCCACCGAACCCTTGCTAGGCTTGAGAAAGTCTTCGGCGTATGGCCCGAAGAGAAAAGGCGGGTTGACTGGGATGAATAATTAGTATTACTGGTAGATCAGGCGTTGGTTTTTATTGCTTACTGGTAGCAAGATCGAGCGTAGGATGGTCCTCCGCGAATTTCCAAGCTGCCTGTTCGGCCAGGATCTTGGAACCCAGGTATAAGTGCGTAATATTAGGCTCCCCAGTGACCAGTTTCTCCTCATCCACATCTCCCCAATCTAAACAAACGTTATTTAAGAATCTGATGTGTATTATTTGGGAGAATACCATACCTTTCTCCGTGATTACTCCCTGCTGGAAAACTTTCTTGAAGTCCACTATATAGGCAATATATAAATACTAGCGCTTTAGGTTATCAGAGTCATTACTCACGATCAATACATGTTCCAAAAGTGCTGGTAATTACCACCTTCGTAATACCAGCATCGACAGCCTGACGGAGGACGTTGAGAGAGCCTTCGGTCACAGCCTAACCACAAAATAAGAATATAATCGATAAGAAGGGAATTTTGCGCACCTTAATGATATCTTTAGCAGGGATCTGAAGGTTTGGCGCAGGAAGAGCGACATGGACGATTGCTCCGACGCCTGTGTCAACTTCTGAGCCACGTTTTGAAATACAAACAACACTGATATAATACCTTTGAGGACCTCTGTCAAATCTCCAGTAGAGATATCCTCGACTTGGACAAGCTCCAAGGAGGGATACTTAGTCCCCAGGCTTTTGCGTAATACATCGAGTTTGCCGCTTCGTACAGTTCTGAAATACACAGCATCAGCCCATTTTCCATTATGTTCTATAAAGAACTTGGCGCACCCACGAACAGGATAGCCACTTTTCAACAGCTGAGTAACAACATGGGCTGCCAGAAATCCAGAAGCGCCAGTAACCTAAGACGAAACATACTCAGCGAGGTATTTCAGTGTGGACCTAGTGAACCAGCGTACCAGGACAAGGGGTTTACTATCAGACATACTTGAGTCACTCTGCAGGTAAAGGTGTGTGAGAGATCGATCATCAATGAAATCCAAAAGATCATTCTCACAGAACGAGGAAGATACTTCTGGGATGTTGATCGAGATGATTATACAATCTCTAGATAGTCGTGCTTTATATCTTCTGCATTGTACAAGGTGTATAATAAGCAAGCCCTTCGGTGATGCCACCAGATTGCGCCGCAGATCGCAGCACAAGCTTTCGATTGATATTGAAGGTATGAAAGCGCCGCAACACCCAGGTCCTGCGGATTGGAATGCAAAACGGGCTTCGCTTGTGGCTTTCCAATACTTTCTTTGTTGTCCAGGATACCGCAGTCCGTGAACTTGTTCATACTCTTCCAGGCAACCTAGAAAGGTGATGGACGTCGTATCAATGTTACTGCGGCGTTGTTGAAGGTATAGTTTCTACGATCCAAGTGTTGGAATAATTACGAGCTTGCCGTGTTACTCGGATAGGAAAGGAGCAAATGTCGGAGCCGTGCACTGCTCGCCTTAGTTGCTGTATTAGTTTCGTATACTTATTTTGTTTCTTATAAACGAGGTAGCCTACTGTTTGTATCCTCGCTCATTTATCACCCTTATAACTTTTTGTCCCTTGTTGGGACATTATTTTAACACCAAAGACCCACCTAAGAAGTGCATCTTCTGCGACAGAAACAGCGACAAGATCTTTTCTCTCTGTTCGAATGTTCAAACGTCCATTGGTCATTATGAAAGGCAAAAGAAGGTTGCGACAAGGCCTACAGGTGAGAAAATATTATGTAATAAATTGCTAACCTACGGAACTTCATAAATAAATAAATATCAGTAATTATCTAGCAAACTATCATATGCCACCGACGCCCGTGTCTGTAGTAACCGGTCATGTCAATCACGCTAGTTCCTCTTATACCTTACCATTCAGACCCATCTCTCGACACCTCTTTCTCACCGGGAGCAGTAAATGATGGAGAAGTACTCATCTAAATGGATTAAGGTCTCAGAGCCATCGCCGTACGTGCTGCTGGTCGAGCTTGCGCGGTACGTTCATGTTTGGCGCGTCATGTTCTTGGTGAGCGCTGACGCTGACTGGCTGTTTCTAGCGCGCCTGTTAATGCCTTCTCGCAAGAGTAAGTCGTGTGCGAACGTTAGACTGTTCGTGGTGCTCAACTGTGATGCGAAGGTTCTGGCAGGAGTATGGGAAGTTGTTCGACACGCTAGTGGCAGATGGAGCGGATGTTCGTGCTGTTGTTCTGTCTTCTTCATTCCCGAAGTTCTTCACTGCGGGCCTTGACTGTGGGTACACCCTCCCATGTCACTGACATCAAAACTGAAGGTTGCATAGTGGGCGATGCTTCGTCCCTAGGGGGTGATGCTGCCGATACAACTCGTGACGCCGCACGCGCATCTCTAGCAATGAGGAAAAAGCTGCTCCAATTCCAGTACGCAATTGGTGCCCCAGAGCGCGCGCAGTTCCCTGTGATCGCCGCAGTGCATGGCCATGTTATCGGCTTGGGTGTCGACATGATATCAGTGTGCGATATCCGCTATGCAGCATCGAACTCGGCCTTCGCTATCAAGGTATATTATTCACCTTCCATTACTCCATAACGGCGCGATTTATGTTTCTTGTCCATTCATAGGAAGTTGATATTGGCCTTGCCCCCGATATTGGGTCGCTCGCCTTCCTGCCAAAGATCACAGGCAACCACTCCCTCATCCGCGAACTCACGTACACTGCGCGAACATTCTCCGCCGCAGAGGCCGAGAAAGTTGGCCTCGTGTCCAAGGTCGTGTCAGGAGGTCGTGATGAGGTCGTGAAAGAAGCTCTTGAACTCGCGAAGTTCATCGCGTCAAAGAGTCCTATCGCCGTGTCAGGCTCCAAGCACCTGATCACTCATTCTCGAGATCACAAGTACGCTGTATATTGTACCTGGGCTTCCACGACTCCCATGCTTACTCCTTGCACTCTTTCCCCCTTACAGCGTTCCCGAAAACTTGGCGTACACAGCAGCCTGGAATGGTGCTGCTCTTATGACCAACGTTAGTCTTCTTTGCTTCTCCGACGACCGCCGGTTACTGAGGTTTCTTCGTGCAGGATATCTCGGAGACTCTACGCGCCAGGAGTGCCAAGGAACCACCAAAGTTCGCTGCACTGAAGGTTGCCTCGAGACTATAACCTGTAGTCGCATTAGCTAGCCTTCCTTTAGCCAGGGAAGCCCTCGTAGTCTGCGCTCTTGTTACTTTTAATATCGAAGTGCGCTTAGGATATTACCCATAATTCAAACTCTACCCCATCTGTCGCTAACCCATCAACTGTTCAGCTAAGTAGAACAACCCCTCTTCCTATTTCTCTCGCTTGAAGCCGTTCCATTCACCCGCTTCCCCTTATGTCACGGTGGGGCACCGAGCGCCTCTTCCATGAGTTTCCATAAAAATTTTCTCGAAAACTCTTTTCAAACTCATTCAAAGAAGTCTCCCCGATCCCACAATGGTAGCTCACTTTACTCATCTCTCCAGTAGCTTAGTTAGCAGTTGCTGCTCGCAAAGCCAGATGATTACCGGCAATGCGCACCCGCTCTCCCTGCTGACGAAGAGGACGTCGGGGTTTGATCGGTTTCTGCGCGACGCGTGATGTCATTTTGCCAAATCCGGTCAATGCTGGCCTAACCTTTTGCATCGGATGAGCGTTCATCTTATCTGGATTCTGTGTGCCATCATCCCACACGAACTCCCACTGCAACCACGGCTTTCCACGGCTGTCAGTCTGCTTTCGAATCTGCAACTTTGAAGTTTCTAACTTCATGGCTTCAGAATCACACTGGCAGTGGTTGGAGTGTTGGAAGATATTCGTCTTACTCGTTCATCGTTACTGTGGCGCTTGCCCTGCTCTTGAAGGGAGGCAAAAGACATTAAGCAGGGTGCTTTGTGATCGTGAGATCTCCATTACAGATGCCACCACCTCTCCGGGAAATGTATTCCCGCCCTGCGGTCATCGATCAAGACATGCTAATGAATGTCGTAACTGTATAAGTAGAGGGCCCGTCCCACTAAGTGGAACGCGTTTCTCCCAACTTACTTATCCATTATTCTCTCACAAATAACCAAGATGCCTGGCACATTCACCTACAACTTCGACACCCACGCCTACAAGGGCACCTCTACGATTAACACTGGGTACGACTGAGGCTTTATGTCAATGGTCATTGCGTATTGATAGAGCTTTTCAGGCTGTTCATCGACGGAAAGTGGGTTGATCCTGTCGAGCCAGCCACCATCGAGTAAGCCTTCTCTCCTTGATGCAAGGATAGGCCATTGACAGTATCGGCCTAACAGTGTCGTCAACCCTGGTTCGTACTATCATTACCCTGTATATTCACGCTGGTGTGATTGATCCTCTTATCCATTCTCTGCAGCGACAGGAAAGATCATCACGACTGTCGCGGCTGGATCGTCCAAGGATGTAGATATTGCAGTCCAGGCAGCCAAGAAGGTATACAAATAGCTATTCAATGTTTCCTCGACCTTTATAACAATTTTGCACTTCGATGCAGGCGTACAAGACCTCATGGGGCCTCAAAGTGCCTGGCGCCACTCGAGGGAAGCTGCTCAATAAGCTCGCAGATCTCATGGAGCAACATGCCGACGAGTTCGCCGCGCTTGAAGCTCTGGACGTTGGTAGGTCCTATAAATACTGTGTGTGATAAGCTCTCTTCTCACACTTGTCTTGGGAAACAGGGAAGGTATATAACAACGCAAAGATAGCCGATGTTGGAAGCACCATTTCCGTTCTCCGATACTACGCTGGATGGGCGGACAAAGTGCAGGGAAAGACAATTGAGGTAAGCTTTCTTATACAGGCTTTGAAGTTGTTTTAATAGCGGGCTCGTGAAGACTACCGACAAGAAGTTTGCGTACACCAGGCATGAACCCTATGGTGTGGTGGGACAAATCATTCCGTGGAACTTCCCTTTGGTACGTGTCTTCCCGCTCCTTTTGTACTAGATGCTGACGAACTCCTCAGGGAATGCTTTCCTGGAAGATCGGACCTGCGCTTGCAACTGGAAACACCATTATTTTGAAGGTGAATTCTATATCTTCCCTGTTCTCAGTATACCCGTACTTATAAAGCCACCCCAAGCCCTCTGAAATCACCCCTCTCACGGCTCTCAAAATTGCTGGCCTAGTGAATGAGGCAGGCTTCCCTCCCGGTGTCCTCAACATTGTCAATGGATATGGTACGTTTTCTTCACTTATTTCCGCAGAAATCGCTGTGACGAGGCTCTTCAGGACACACTGTTGGTCAGGCCATCAGCGAGCACCCTCTCATTGAGAAGGTCGCCTTTACCGGAAGCACACTGACGGGCCGCAAAATCCTGAAGGCCTCCTCTGAAACGAACTTGAAGGTGGTCACCTTGGAGCTAGGAGGCAAGAGTCCCACGATTATCTTCGATGACGCAGAGATCGACCAGGCTCTTAAGTGGGCGACGCATGGAATCTTGTGAGTGATTTCGACAAACATCTGTGTAATACAGTGTCACTCATCGTCATTAAACGCAGCTTCAATATGGGTAAGCATGCTCTCTGGCGGGATAAACTGCAGAGATCGCTCATCTTCGTTTGCTAGGCCAATCTTGCGTAGCTGGCTCCCGCATCTTCATCCAGGAGGGGATCTACGACAAGTTCTTGGACAAATTCGGAGCCATCGCCCAGGAGATGGGCGACGCCGCCGGTGATCCTTTTGCCGAGGGCACTCGCCATGGCCCCCAAGTTTCCCAGAACCAGTTCGATGTACGTTCCAAATTCATTCTCGATTATTATCTGTGTTAATTATAGAGTCTTTCTTCTTGTAGCGTGTCATGGGATACATCGAGTCTGGCAAGGCTGAGGGAGCGAATGTGCACGTCGGCGGAGAGCGACACGGGACGGAGGGATACTTCATCAAGCCTACGGTCTTCACCGAGTGTAAGCCAGACATGAAGATTGTGCGTGAAGAGATCTTCGGCCCTGTCGCCGTCGTTGTCAAGTTCAAGACCGAAGAGGGTGAGCTTTAGGTGTTCCCTGTATATATAAATCCGTAATTAACCATTTCTTTCATCAGAGGCCATCGAACTTGCGAATGATACCGTTTACGGACTTGGTGCCCACATCTTCACCGAGAACACTAGCCGTGCCATCAGAGTCGCACACGCTGTGGAGGCCGGAAGCGTCTGGGTATGTTTCTGCTTTCCATGTTCGATCCGTACTTTTTTGTTGAAATATACCCTACCCTTTCAGGTGAACTGTGCGCAAGCGACGGAAACCAACGTGCCATTCGGAGGATTCAAGCAATCTGGTATTGGACGTGAATTGGGCGAATATGCTTTGGACACGTGCGTTGTTTTTCTCAGACTATTCTCAGAGCTCGTGCTGAATAGTTGCCGATATCAGATACACCCAAGTGAAAGGTGTCCACATCAACATTGGATTGAAGTTGTAAATAAACCGAGACTAAGAAATCGGAATAAAACATGTACTTTTATAGAACGTTCGAATATCACAAACAATATGTGAACTAGCCTATACCTTAATCTCTTTGTAGGCCGTGAATAGGAAAAAAGTTGAATTCGAGGCCAAAAGTCAGCTCTCGTAGCCTGCTAGTAGAGTACTCTAAGTTACAAGTTACGTTCAGCAGGGAAAACTTCTGCGATCAGTCAGTGGCATGCCGAGCCGATCATTCTAGCTCGAGCTCATGTGCAACATATTTCACTTTCCGGATGCTTGATTGTTGGAATTACATCTGGCACATCCTCGAAGAAGTTATCTCGGGCTTAGTAATATTGTTAGTAATTATCTTGGCAAGCATTGACTCAGTATATAGATTCTGTAGTTTACTGGAATACAGTAGAATACTTGTATAGTAGTATATAAGGACCTCTATAGGAGGCCTAAACCTACAATCAGTTCATTCTTTTATTCACTGCGCAACCTCGATTTACAACATTGATCATGGCGATTCCATTCTATGGCACTGCTCAAGCGTTCACTAAGTGCTCGCTTAGAGCTCGCACTGGTATACCGGTGCTTCACTCTTATGGTAGTGTGGGAAGCCAAACGGAGTTAAGCTGACTACTTCTCGCATGGCCACAGCTGATTCCCGACCTCCATCAACGTCTTCACCTGGTATACCAGCGCTTAACCCCTGTGGCAGTGTGGGAAGTCAGCCAGAGTTAGGCTGACTACTTCTTGCATGGGCATAGCAGATTCCCTACCTCCATCAACGTCTTCACCCACCGTTAACTAATAACGGCGCTGTTCGTCGCCGCCCACATTCAACACAGTGATCGCACGATTCGATTTATATGATGGATGGAAGTCGAAAAGATACTGTTCAGCAGATCGACTCGCGACTACATTTGCCGCTTCCAGAAATTCCATTTGCTAGCGATCTTAATACTGCAGAATCTCAGGTAAAGAAGGAACCTAAACGTGAGGTATTTGTTTTTCTTTCTGCCGCAAAGCTAAATAACCAAGATAGATTCAACGAACCCTACTCTCACTGAGCCGCCACCGAGCAGGCCGTCAGATCGTTTAAGAATAAATTCTATAAACCCTTTTGCTAGATATCTGGCGGAGGATGCGAAAGTATGGGTTATGTATCTCGAACTTACGAAGAGCAAGGGAGAGGAATTCATCAGGGTTTGGAACAGCGATCTCGATACGTTTCTTATCTTCGTAAGCATTCAAATGCTTTCTCTACGTTTGCAAGCTATTTGAGATTCATTGTTTATCAGGCTGGATTGTTCTCAGCCATCCTAACGGCATTTTTAATTGAGATTCGCAAGAGTCTTCAGGAAGATCTCCAGTTGATCACGAATGCATTACTGACGGAAATCTTCCTTGTACTTGGTGATTCTTCGACCACGCGGCCTACACTATCCATGCCGGGATTCAAACCTTCGGCTCCTCTTGTTTGGGTGAATGGTCTTTGGTTCGTCAGCCTTACGGTTACTTTGACAGGCGCTTTTGGTACAATCCTAGCAAAAGGATGGGTTGCTCAATTCATCCCTACTTCTGCGGGTCTTCCTATTGTGGATGCGTACAACCGGCATCGTCGTTTCTTTGGCAATGATCAGAAACACCTTCGGACAGTCATCAGTGCTCTTCCTATTACACTCCACATAGGATTTTATCTGTTTTTTGCTGGATTAGTTGTATTATTATTTCAGGATGACTCGAAGATTGGGGTAGTCGTGACAGCCTTGATTGCGTTGACTATGCTCTTATATCTTGGGAGTAGTATGCGTCCACTTCTGAATCCAAACTCGCCGTTTAGGACGCCAATTTCTGATTTATTGCCAGTTGTACGTCTTCATATGGTCGCGTATACTAGATGGAAGTATACTAAAATCGTAAACGACCACAGCTTCCAGCACTGTCTTTACCTCTCATCGTACTTTTGGATATTGCAGGACATGCATGGTTTCCACCGCAGAAGCGCTTGATTAAGCGCAGATTAACACCCGGAGACAACAGATTAACAAGATTGGAGCTATTTCTCTTTCGGATATCTTCAGCGCGAAATCTTTGGACAGCTGGGATGCTCTCAGTGCTTAGATCACTTCAGCGACTGATTTCTATGACTCCACCCTTGCCAGAGGATCAAGACCTTCACATTGATGTCCTAGTAGGGCTATTTTCGCTCTCCAGGAGCCATAATATCGAGGAAGTAGCATTCGCCCTGGCTGGTTTACCGAGCACGGAGAAGCTACAACTAGCTCTCTATCGGAGCGATCCAATACCAGCTTTAACAAGGGCTCTTACTAGCTGCTTTATAGATGGAAATCTCCCCGGGCCATCTATTGAGGCTCAGGCATATTTATCTGTCATATTATCTCTTGTGCAGACCACTCGTTCCTCCTTCACTTGGACTGCCGGATCCATGCTTCCATTGCTAGAACCTGGTGGTCTACTAAACGATTTAAATAAATTTCAGGGTAGCGCTCTTGAACTCGTTCTATGTATACAAATGCATGTCTGGGCAAGATCTGGCTTCATTGCAACAGAAAACGGCATCTCATTGCTGCCTGACATGATTAAAAATTCTTCCCATCCTCTCTGCAAACAACAGTTGGTAGAGGCATGCATAGCATCATCTGCGCAAGATAACGGCGTTACTCTGGAAAAGGTGATGAAAGGTTCGCGTTCTTACTTTCAGATGAAAAATATATTTATCTTTATTCAGATGATAAAAAATGCTTACTCGATACTGAAGTTGCATTAATATTGGCTGGAATGATCAAGCATCCTCAGAATCAAATACAAAAGTCTGCACTTTCCGCTTTATCCAAATTTCTTGAAGATGGCAAGCGATTCGTAATCTCACAGTTAGAAATTAATATTGATTCTCTGCTTAGCTCAAATTTGCAATGTCCTTATCGAAGAAGACCTTGTACAAGTTCTTCTCGAGCAGCTGCCAGCAAGTGATCCGCACATGCAGGTGTCGATTTTGACCCATTTACCTATGTTTATCCGAGACGGTAAGCCATCTTGAAAATTAGTCCTGTGTTCTGAACTCATATATCTCAGACTACGATGCGGACAACAGCCACCATGCATACTGGACATGCAAAGTCTTCCAATCCCTTCTTGCGGCCATGCTAAGGAGTAACCAATTGACCATCCGGAGAGCCTCAACAAAATGCTTATTAAAGTTCACGCAATATGGTGATTGACTCGACAGTCGGCAAATATGGTGATATACTTACTTATTTCCAGACAGCGTGCGTGGGTTATTCCTCGGTGAAGATCATATTGAAACACTACTCCATATGGTCGAGGTTATGGAAGATCCGCGTCTGCAAATAAGAGCTCTCGAAATACTTGCTGCACTAATTCAACACCGTAAGCATCCTCTACAAATTACAACATAGTTTGGATTTTTAATTGGTAGACTATTAGATGATGTTCAAACGGTGTTCCTTGCTAGTAATGGAATCTTCAGAATTATACATCTAGTTCTAGTAAACGGTTGCGCTGCCTATGTTCAGAAGTGCATTTTGTCATTTCTCACAGAATGTATTAAATACGGTGAGTCTTCGAGGTCCAAGTATTAGGCTTTTTTTCAGCTTTAAATCATGCTTGCAGATAATATCCGAGCAGAACTCACTCTTCGACCGAATCTTCAAGCTTTACTGACAATTCCTCCAAGGATATCTTCCGATCTCACTATACCTACACTTTCTTTATTTAAGAGTCTATCAAAATACGGTAAGCTGGAAATTAAATTTGAACTTGAATCCATTGCATTAAACAATACATTTTTCTGGTAAGGTACTTCATGCTCTGCATTGTTTGAGTACGAGACTCTTCTCAACTTCATGA
>JASFDF010000703.1:0-12957 GCA_036937115.1 Nidularia sp. FH-822889 | reverse complement strand
GTCCATACCCCACACGATTCCTCATCCAGCTCGGCTGGATATCCCTCTCCCTCATCTTTACCCCTCCTTCGCTGGTATTCAGGAAAATGAGCAAAATCCTGATAATGGGAGAACTCCTCAAACTGGGGGCTCTTGTGATTTTCATTGGTATGTAAGAATCTTTATCCCGCTACATCCTTAAACCGACATGAAACTCTCTCAGCATACGGGAGCAACAACGGGTTCGAAGGATTTATGGTCGATACTAGTCAACATTATCGAGGGGTGGTGGCTATATTCGTTTACACCCGCCTTGTGCCGATCTACATGAAATTGTGCATAGAAAATGGCTACGTCGATCCGGATGTAGCTTCCATCGCGTGGGGGGAAGTAGTAGGGATGGTCAAGGGTATCAGCGCATTGTTGGGAGGGAGAGCCGATGAGCAGATAGCTTTACAGAGGTCAACCACGAGCCGTACCGACTCGGGTACCGCTAGTATATCTCACTTTCAGGAGCCTCCTCCTCTGTATTCAAAATGACAACGTGTAAGCCATCCACCCCTCCTTACTATCATGACACGTTATTTATTCACTAATGGGATACTTCTCAGTATTGATACTGCCCATGATTCTATTTTTTTTCTTAGGTTCTAATGGCGGCGACTAGGTATTTGCCGTTCCCAACTACCTACGCTCTCTATTGTTTGATATATTTTGCGTTTCTTTTTCTTAATTACCGTGAACTCCTATCTCATGACAACACATATCTATATTATTTTCTTGTAACTACCGTGTATTCATCCTCAATTATATAGACGCCTACGACGTCTTGCTAAGGGAATTTAATGTGCTCTTAAACCTCCAAATATCTAATTTATCCCGTTGTTGCAGTATATTGGGGCGGACATATGACCACGTAGCATAAACATCCTTATTCTACCCTATTGTAGATCTACCACGACCATCCCGAGCAGCGTGATACTCTCTGAGCCTCTCTGCCCTGATCCATCGGGTCCATGATCGTTCATCGACGCTGATTTCATGATACGTGCATTGCACAATGTGTAAGTAGGGAAGTGGGCTACTGATGAGTTCTAATTCTATCCTTAGTTCCGTCCTAGAAATGAAGGCTAAACTTCTGAGATTCATCACTCCTTCCTAAATCGCCGGAATGTAACAGATGTAACGGACATTCTGGATGTCGTACTGCCATCTGCCGAAAAAAAATGGAGATAACAGTTATCTTAACAAAGTGCTAAAATAAAAATTTTGGCTGGTGTGTAATGCATCGGATTTTGGCTAAAACCATGTTGGTATGTCTTGGGTATCGTATATTACCTAAAACCATACTGGTATGTCTTGGGCATCGCATATTACCTAATGCATAGTGCAAAGGTGCTAGATACTCCGGGATCGGAATACGTAGTGTTTGTTTGATGCGAGTGAGGACTAAGGAGTCCAGCGGGGTGCGAACCTGTATGTAGAACACTAATTAGCTGGGTAATAAGAATACGTCGGATATTCTTGAGGTGCGCGTGAGGGATTGAACAACCACTCGTGGGTTGTTGAAGGCAACGGTACCAAGGCGATCACTAGTCGACGGTGACAAGTGACGAGGACAGAAGCAGTTAGTGAAGTTGAGACGGTTCTCGGGAACAGAGGTCGGGCGCGCGTATTTAGTTTGAGAGAATCTCCTCGTGTGATTAACTGTCCCCACTAGCTACGAACATGGGTTTCTTTTATAGCTAAGTAGTAGAAATTTTTCTAGGGTGAGGAAAATTGTAAGAAAATTTATAAGGGCCTGCCGGAGGCAGGATGAGGGGAAATAATATGAGGAAGCCTAGGAAAATGTTTTTAGTCGAGAAAAGAGAGAGATGGCAAGGTGCGGAAGCAGGGCCAAGGCTATGTCTATTTTAATTTGAGGTGCGCTGCTCGATCGAGGATCCGCTTGTTTAGCCAGGTTTGATCGGGCGGGTGATCCGTGTTCCATGAGCTCGTATCGTTGTTTCTGTCTGTCCGTAATAGCTAGGGTTGTTACAGAGGCCCTTCCTGCGGAATCGGGGTGCAGGCAGGCTGGGCCCTCTACAATAGCCTCTTTTCTGGAGCACTTTCTACCTACTTAACCTCTGGTAGGGCAATCATTTTAGGTTGCCTGATCCATGTCCTCCCGATTTCGCTCAAATAACATATTTTCTCGATCTTCGACATTTTTGGAACAGATATGTCACGCTTTCCTAGGATTATCACGCTTGTCACGCATTATGGCAACATGTCTTGGTACAAAATTCTCCTAATGCATCGGAAATTGGTCCCAACCGTCGTTATACATTATGGGCAATTCAACTGTAAGTGGATGAGCAATTCCCGCCAATGCCACGGGGGACAAATCCTTGTTTTGGTCACCGAGATTTAGCACCAAAACCCGTGGTACAATTTCTGAGAGCTACAGCTGCTTTCGCGATATGCTTCCGCTGAGCAAATTACTCAGAATTTAAAAATTCCTCCATTTGCAAAAATACATTTTTCTGCTGGTAGTAGCTTCGAGATTTGGACAATAATAAAAACCTGGTCAATCCGATTTGTGCTTCGAAATAATATGATCAACTTTTCCATTCAGAAATGGTACAGCAAACGCATACTGGCACAGATCAAGCATGGGTCCATTAGAGGCTGAAACTAATCAAACACGAAAGATCAATGAAGCTCGTTTTGCATCCAGGCTATGATTAATTGCGGTATCTAGTTCGAACTCCGCTTCCACCTCATTTCGCGAAACAAGTACGATAATATATCCTCATACCCTTAAATTTAGCAAATAAATTTTATAAATAGCACTTTCAGTATTTATACTCTACATGCGTCAACTTGGATTCAAAACATATTGCTGTTCGTACTTAATCCCTCAAAACATTTGTGTGATAGGATTTTGACTAAATTTAGATTTGGCGCCCAAATTATCGGCCCGCAAGCTTGGCAGGCTTTGCCCATCCCCACTGACAGGCACATGCACAGCGCTACAGCTCTTTGGTCAACTTGCGGGAACTATTTCCACTTCAAATGCAGTGTAAGCTGTAGATTCTTTATTAAAAGATCAATCCCATTCGATACTACGACGTACTTGCGACGACCGGGGACCTTGGTGTTCATTATCTGCGAGATTTCTGTCAGTGGACTCCATGGCGATATCTGTGCACGGTCTCCATGAACAGACGGCAGGGAGACTTTTGAACTCAGATGGAAAGCTGCCCCACATGAATCCGTTGGAGGAGAAGGAAAAAGGTGAAATATTCAGGTAAGGGACCCCTTCGTATCATGTTAAACGTAGCAGTCACTTACACATTATCAGTAACATCTGCGTCCCCAAACACAGCGAACCTCTCCTCAGTTATCTCAGTCGATACGTGGCTCAATGGTATCACCTCTTTGCCATTTGTCTTAACGGCCTTGCGTGGAAATGGACTCAAAATCTCTCATTCTATGACCAGTTCATTGCACACCAGCGTCAATCAATCGATAAGACAAAGCCAGGCGAATGGTGGCACTCTGCACGGTCTGTCTGGCTTGCGCAAGCGTACTGGCAGCGCTATTTCATTTCACGCGATATCAAGGACGTCGATAATGCAATTAACGTTCTTCGCAATCCAGTGCTCTTAGTTCCGAGGACACAAGTCAATAATACATCTTCCATCCGCGCTTTCCTCCGTACACTACTTCAAATACTGCATTGGCTCATTCCACGCCGAATCCGTCCTATTTTGAAAAAACTCTTTGGATATCAACGGTTCATTACTGGCCGAATTTTCAGCATATTGCAGTTCCTGGAGTATGGAAAATACTCCAATGAGAACGACGCAGTCATATCTCGCCTGCTTTTTCTTGCTACCATGTATGGGATGAGCTTCCACCTCCAGGGCAGCGCTACCGCCTTGGACGATAGAATCATTTATCACCGGCGAGCGATATCACTGCTTCAAGATGGTCGTAGAAATATCTCCCATGTTTGGAGATTGCTTGCAGTCGACTTCCTATGTCGCTGGAGGATCCGCTCAGATCCAAATGATCTAAGGGATGCCCTAGCTGCATCTCAGCAAGCGTTGGA
Organism: Nidularia sp. FH-822889; assembly: GCA_036937115.1. Taxonomy (NCBI): domain Eukaryota; kingdom Fungi; phylum Basidiomycota; class Agaricomycetes; order Agaricales; family Nidulariaceae; genus Nidularia; species Nidularia sp. FH-822889. The sequence goes on along the minus strand of JASFDF010000703.1, from coordinate 8,879 downwards.
CGATGCGCGTGCGATTTCAAACCCGACACTCGAAGCAGAAGCGCTTACTGCATATGGCGAATGCTTGCAGTTGCAGGCCACTATGACGGAGAGAACACCCCAGGAACTAGCTGAGATTGTTGCCGTTCGCCGTCTTGCTCTAGAGCGTTTGCCTACTTGCCACCGCGAGCGCCCCATGTTCAAGGTATACCTTGGCAACGCTTTAATGGATTTGGGGATAGCAGAATTCTGGCGTGACGAAAATAGGATCTTCCCACCTGCATTTGAAGAGGCTCTACTATGCTTTGAGGATGCGCTCGCGTCCTTGGAGCTACCACATCTTGTTCTGTCAAGTCAAGATGCGAAATTAATGCGGGAATCTATCCTTCTAGAACAGGCTAACTTCTATACCAAACGGCATCCCGTCACTACTCTACTACATCAACGTTCCGACGACGCCCTGAAAGCCCTATCCATCCTCGACAGCTTCGACGTTGACAGCACTGGAAGCGTGTTAGTTCCATATCGACGTCAACAAAACTTTAAGCTCGCTCGCATGGAGGCTTTGGAAAAGATAGCACACAGTGTTCACGCCTCTGATGCAGAGCGTGAAAAGATGATTCGCTGCTATAGGAAGCTTGCCGCCGACCCGGGGCTATCACCAAAAACCAGATTGCTCGTGGCCAACCGCTGGCTTTCTTCCGCTTCTTCGTACCGCCATGTGTCTGCTCAGGAAGCTGCCGAGGTGTCAATGGAACTATCAGGGCATCTCGTGGGCCTGGCAGCAAATGCGACGGAGCAGATATTACATCTCAACCCAACAATTCGCAATAATACGATTAAACGTTCCTTGTATAACAGTCTCCGGCCGCGAAAGAATTTGACGCAAGTCGAGAGAGACATGCACCTGGCCCTTATCGAATCTAGCTTGTCGCTCTTCTGGTCCGCTCGTTCAAAGACCACTCATTCCTTTGATGAAGTCGCGCGCTACGATCCAGATCTGAAAGCAGAACTGGAAGATACCAGTACGTTCTTGAACAGGTATTCTGATTCTTCGCAGCGGAATAATTCTGATTCTACTAACGTCGACGTCGAAGAGGACAGAGGTAGGATTTATAAAGCACGAGAGAAGTTCGAAACTCTTCTCCATCGAGCTCGTCAAATACAAGGCTTGAAGAACTTCCTAAAACCTCGGCCATTCCACGAACTATGCCAAGCTGCAGACAAAGGCCACATCATAGTTCTTAGTGCTGCTTCGGGAGAATATACCGATTCTTTAACAGATGTGTTTGTCATAAAACCGCATCACTCCTCGGTTCAACATATAGAGCTGCAACCCGGCGAAGCATTTGACAACTATGGCTTGGAACACGCTGTCGTCCGCAGTCTGTGCGAAGATTGGGCACGCCTTAGTCGGATGACTGTGAATCTAAGCGCTCGGGACGCACGTCATGGACGTCGGCTGGTAGATTCTAAAGTACGCGAAGACGAGCTGTTCAGGGATTTCTTGAAGAGACTTTGGAAGTTGATTGTAAACCCGATTTTGACGGCACTAGACCTTAAAGTAAGTGATTCTCTATAATGTATTCGCAAATATTTCATTCCTGACATATCTTCTCCAGAAGCGCAAGGAAGACGGCACCCTTCCTCGAGTTTGGTGGTTACCAACCGGATTGGTTGCGTCTTTACCATTTCACGCAGCTGGGATATATGGTATGGATATCGAGGAATGTGCATTCGATTACGTCGTATCGTCCTACATCCACAGCATCAACGCTCTCATGGATGCAAGGAAAGCTTATAAATCCCGAACAACTAGCAAACAACTATTTCTAGCAGTGGCAGTACCGAACGCACCTGATAATCAAATGCTCCCAAACGCAGTGGTCGAAACCAACATAATCAAGAACCAAATCGCTGATCCATCCAGGATCATAGCGCTGGAAGGCAGTAGTGCGTCGAAGGCAGCCATCGTAGCGCAGCTACCTCACGCTCACTGGCTCCATTTCGCCTGCCATGCCTTACAAGAAGACAACTCTGTGCTCGGGAGCCACTTTGTTCTCGTAGATGGCAAACTCACCTTAGAAGAGATCATGCAATTCGACCTAAACCAAGCTGAATTTGCGATGCTCTCCGCATGCCAGACATGCAGCGGGGACGGGATGCTCACGGACGACGCGCTGCATCTCGCTGGGGGCCTAATTGCAGCTGGATTCAAGAGTGTCATTGCTACTCGGTATTCGATGCAGGATGCGGATGGGCCTGATATAGCGAAGATGGTGTACGAGCGGTTATTGCAGAAGGAAGAGTGGGACGTTGAGGCCTCGGCACCAGCGCTACATGATACATTGCAGAGTATGCGGAAGAGAGTGCCGTTCAGACGGTGGCTTCCGTATGTGCATATCGGTATCTGAATTATTTAGATAAATTTCATACACCCCGATTCATGACTCATGCTTTCAACTGCTTACTGGACATCCGTCAAGTTTGAATTAGTGCTTGTTCATTTTCAAGTTGTTTTCGCGACTACGGCGGGCGTTTTTCTGGGATCCCCACACTGATTTGGCAGAATTTGGGGGCTATCAAAGCCTGGCATAAGGGTCTAAAGAAAGTGCCATGTCATGCCGTGTCATGCAATACTGTGCACTGCTTATATGCGTATGTTTTTTGGGCTGACGACTTGATTTTGCATTAAATTTTGCTCAAGACCATGGCAATCGGTCAATACGATCAACGACTGGTGCACGGCGAGGAAGGGGAATGGGACACGACGATCTTTCTCACGAGGGTGAAAGGAATAGATGGTGTCAAATAGTAGGAGGATACAGCCCTGGTACATGTCGGCGAGGGGAAGGGATACACGAGAACTTTATAGACAAATCCAAAAAAGAGGAGAATTAAGTAATGCTGCTGCGGACGAAAGAAAAGTGAGAATCGCAACCTTGCTGATAAGGAAATATGGGAAAGACAAGCTTGAGGAAGAGAAGGATGTAAAGCAGGAGGACGAAGAGGAAGGATTGACATTGCGGCTATTGGTGCACAATGCCAGAGGATGGAAGGTGCTGTTGCCCATGAAGCGCACGAAAGAGGAGAAGGAAAGCCCTCTATGGGGGCAGCTACGCGTCTCAGCACACTTCATTTACCTATTCATTACTTAGTACGAAAAGTACATAAACGAAAAAGGAACATACTTGTGCCAGCACGGACTATGCCGAAAACCCATCCCCATCCTGGCCGATCCAGTTCCCATGCAGCTCTTGGGGCTCGCTTGAGCGGTTCCTACTGCTACTGCCGCTCTCGAATCTGTATAACCCGTTCCTAGTCTAGCCCCAGCTTCGACTAGGCGCAGTTCCTCTTGCTCGCCTGCAGGTCCTACTTGAACAGCGCCGTGGTCAGGCGAGTTACTGGGTTGAAGGGAAGATAGGCTTCGACATCGACGGGGCATGAGGCATCGCTAACGAGAGGATGTATACTTGATACGTGGTAGCGGATGTCTACGGCAGCCTGCAGTGCCGAAGGACTACCATGCCACCCACCACTCCCCTCGCCAATTTCCTAACTTCCTCAGCACAGATTATTCACTGTCGCAGGGTTCCTTTTCGCCTGGTGTTAAAGTTCAAGGTTACAAAAGCAGCGAGGGCATCGAGGGTACCATCGTCAGGTAGCTCTGACTTGGTATGTAAGCGTGACTTTGGCCGCGTTCGAACATGTATCGCAGCCGCCTTGCGTCAAGAATGCACATCTCTGTGAAAGTGATAAAGTTGAACGCCAGCAGGCCACAGAGCGGGGAATATGGGTCAACTGGCCTGATAAAATCCTGCTGCACGAGCCTCCAGTTATGACTCTGAAGGTTGTGCCGCATCCAGTTCGAGGCGAGGAAGGCCAATAGACGTCAATGTCGTCGTGGCCGGGTGACGGATGGGCCGGGATCGGATGGCGAGGAGAGGCAGATGAAAGAGATGGCAGGAGGGCAGCATGTACTGATTACGTGGCATCTTCATCGCTTCTGGGAACAGTGATAATATTAGCGTGCAAGTAGTGTACTGATACTATGAGTTTTGTGAGTCCGTGGACGCGTATCCTGCAAGCTCAAACGGCGTGCTTGTCTCAGATCATCCTTACTCCCTCATTCCAAGTCCCATTCAAGAAGGGGACAGTTGCGCGGGATAGACGCTGATGTGGCGTAGCAAGACTAATAGCACTGAAGAAAGGGCACATGTGATGTTGGGAGGCAGGGCTGCAGGACTGTATGTATTGGCTATAGCGCAAGGATAGTTGGAAGAGACGACGGCCACTTATGGTTGAAGACGCAAAGGGATGAGGGAGCCGGTGTCCGGACCGCGGGACACATGTGTGGACAAGTCACCGGAGAATGCCGGGATGCACGTGAGTCTGTGACGTTGGTAGCTGCGCCCAGTGCTGAAAAGTATGTGGTTACTTCAAAATTGGGGTCAACGAGTCTATAATGTGACTTGGAAGAGCTATACTCGCAACAGGGTCTTGAAGTACAATTTTTCTAGGCCGAGAGCCGTCAAAAACAGTCCGGGATGTTGCTTGCACGAGGCCACAGGACAATATCCCAGCAAAAAACGCAAAAGTTGACATAAATATAAAATGAAATAAACAAATCTGAGTCATGGAGTCTGGTACATGCAAAGTATCTTTGGATGAAGTTCAGCTACATTATACGTAATTAACTCTCGAATCAGTCAAATGACCCAGTTACCCACTGCTGAGTAGCTGGTACAATGTCTATGATACTCAAGTTTAAAGCTTCGATGTTTGATTTATATGTTAGTAACCGAGACTTTGAAAATCTGCACTAGCAATCCACCACTGGTTCCTACCACGTAGTCCACATTCACGCACATTTATTTTTTTTTCTTGGATCATCTTCTTTTCACGACACAATCTATCTAATATATCTTTCGCAGAAGCTTGAGCAGACTATAAAAGACATAAATTATTCATAGTTCCTCCTTCACTGATTCCACTCACCTTCAACCATAATGTGACAGCATCCACGATTTGGAGGTATGCTTCCGAATTAACTACCTTCCAGCTCGCACCATGCATCCATTTTTCCATGGTGAATTTTGTTATATCATCAAGAAGCTCTGCTTGATGGGACGATTTTGAGAGGCGAAAAATCCAACTCTCAGATGCATATTCAAGTTCCGAGGATTCGTAGCTTGATAAATATTCAAAAATCTACTATCTCTAAATGCTTAAGAAGGACGTACTTCATTGTGTTGGCGAACCGGCTGTAGAATGCACCAGATTCTGCCCATTCCGTCATAATTTTTAAACAACTTCTGGTTATCTTGGTGTGATATATGCTTCTCTCCACGAAAAATTTATCTGAACGGGATTGATCCGTTAAGAAATCCAAGAAAGAGGCGTGCCATACTTTCACTTCTCCAACGTACATTCGTTGAAAGGGGAAAGATATACTGTCGTCCGGTTCAGGAATGAATAGAACGGACTGTAGCCCGCGAAGTGCCAGAGATGCCGTTCCTGCTTCGAGGGACATAATTGCTTCTATGGTGAAGATATCGAGGGGATATTGCAAGCAAATAATCATTCCTAGTATATATATCATGGATTGTGGGTCGGGATGTGTAGATAGAATTTCGTGATAGAGGCAGTCTAGTGTATGAAATGCTCCTGAAACTGGCACCCCCTTGGAATGTGTACCGAGGATCATGTTAAGCCGCTCATCAGGTCGAGAAAATTTGTCGTCCACGAACTTAAGCACAATTGAGGCAAAAATAAATTGTCCAGAAGATTTCTTGACTAAAGCTTCGATTACTTGATGTGCTGGCCATGCAATCAGTGCAGACCTCATAACATCCCGATGTTTTTGACGTATGATGCGAAATCCATCTTCCAGATATATAGCTATGCAGCCGTCGGAGGGGAAATCCTCCAATGAAATGCGAGTTGTGATAGGGCTTGCCGAAGGGACAAGGAAGGCGTTCGAAATATGACGTTCAGGACGAGTGGTAATCAAAACCCGAAGAGGAACGGGGTACATAGCCAATAAGCGCTGGAGCTCTTGTATGAGCTCCTCTTCCCTCTCTTCGTCCTGGCATTCATCTATAGAATCTAGAACAATGGAAAGGGGATCATGGTTCTTCCTTTCGGCCGCAAGGTACGGTTCTATGACGAGCTTATGAAGCTGCACACCGATGGATTTGTCCGAGAAATCTGGAAACCTGTGCACCGCCTGTTCGATGAAAAACTTCAATCCCGGAAGCCGACTATATATCTGCGAAGTAATGGAGGAAACCACTCGTTTCAGCGTGTCTTTAGCCATTGTATGACGATTGAAGAAAAGGCTGGCGGCTAATTCTCCCCTTACATCGCATCTCCCCGCAACAGTTTGTGCAATTGTTGACTTTCCAGCTCCAGCCGCTCCGTGAAGCCATAAAATGCTTCCGTAATCAGAGCGCTTATGGATCCACTTATCAATATTCACGAGAACTGCAGTGCGTGTCCCTGGTGCACATTGGGGATATGGTTGACGATCTGAGGAATCAAATGACTGTGAGCCCGAGATGTCTACACTCTTTAGCTGTTCGTATACTATTGCATAAGTACACATTAGAAAATGAAATGGGATGTAATTAAGCCTGAAAGGAAGTCTTACCTGAAGGTCGATAATCGCGAAAAATCTGGTTGAAATTTCCACGAACATCAAGAAAGGTGGAGTCATGAACCACAAAATCATGGGCATCTGGAAATGACATGACAATTATGTTCGTTTGTGAGCCGTGAAAGGTTGGATTGGTAGTTGCTGTGAGAGTTGAACGAAGATAGACAAGCGCCCCAGTTACTTGGTAATGGGGCAGCGAGATACACGGGAACTAAAGTTCCAACTCGGAATAATCCGAGTGGCTATAATCCCGTCACTTGAACGGCTGTTAAGCGGTGCGGCCCATGAAATCTGTCGTGTATGTATCTGGTTTCAGATTCCGGTCTAGAATTTGTTGGAATATCGGATCCCATTTTGCGAGCGTTTCGCGATGTATCGCTTTTTTGCATATATTTAGTTTACATTTTTATGGCTTTTCTATGATTAACTACATTCGTATATTAGTTTCAGGTCTTACAGTATATAGGTAGTCTAAGAGGGATCTCAATGCTGAGACTTATGCATCATGCATATGTTATTTCCGCATTCTAGAGCAGATGGTATAATTCACGTTTCTCCACCATTTGGAGAGGAATAGTTGAAGGGGAGTTGCTTTATGCACGACCAGCTGCAAGAGGCTTACTTTCCTATGGCGTTACTATGAAGATTCAACGGCATGGTGGTCGTCTTTATTTTATGATCAGATTTGATACGAAGTGATAAACAGCTTTATGAATAGGCGCGAAAAGTATTTCTTCATCAATAGGATAGTTCTTTGTGTCGGCATGTTTCTCAGAAACCGCCTCGAAGGGGATATGACTGAGATCCTGATTTTTGTGCTGACCCTAGTACATGAAACCCCTGGATCTGAGTCCCATCGTATAGACTCAAATAGCGAAATGTGGTGCTCAGATATCGTAATTATTAGAGTATATCTGGCGGCATTTCGAAGAGATTGAAGATGACTACTTACGTTTCCGAAACCGTGGAGAGAGGATGATTTTATTCACCATATACTTGACCTTTGATACAAATGACGCGCACAAGCTAATCCGAGATAGAAGACCAAAGTATGTTGGAAGCAACGCTACTACTGTAACGGGTAAATAACGGGCAAATATATTGATTCTAACGAATTACAGGATACATATAGGCCTTCATCGAGCATCCTGGACCATCCTCACCAGTACTACTGGAATACAAATTATTCGGCTCAGTAGAAAGAAATACTCATATTATACAATATCAAGTGCTATTTTCTCGTCACTTCTCTGATTTGATAAACTCTTGGTCGATGTATCCCCGGTTTCGTAGGCGGTAGTGGGACGGGAGCTCCGATCATATTCTTCATCTTCTATTATCGGGGCAACAACATGGTTGGTGAAAGTTGATTCTGTTCCACGAGCAGCAGACTCGAAGTGCAGCGACCGAGTGTGTTCATCCATCCTTGAGTTATATGTGTAGTCGTCTCTACCAACTCGGGCAGCTCTAATGATCATTAAGTCAAAAGCGATTCCAACAATTTGTTTCTCCTGAAAATTTAGATATTCAAAAGGCTCAATCAATATTCGGTAGCACAAAAACCGTCGAAATCAACTTACTGCTGGACTGACCACATACGCTGAACTGCTCCTGGAAATGTATGTAATAAATGAGACAATAGCAGCCACGGTGTAGAGGAGGCCGGATTCTATGATATTGCGCGTGACCCGTTTGAGACTGCTTTCCTGTCGTCGAAGATTATTGGAAGAGTAATAACGTTCTTGCTCTCGGTCAACTTGACGGATGCGAGCCACAATCAAGGCTAGAGATTGACTCAATGACCTCAATCGTCGGAAAGAGTACTATTACTTACATGTCGTAGTGATATTCAGCGTGATAGTTAGCGCCCAGAATGCTGTGTTGTAAGGCACAAACCGAGGAGCGGTGACAACTGCTTGCTCATCGAACGTAGCTTGCAAAACGATGACTGCGATTGAGCATGCTATGCATCCGACGCATATAACAATTGGAAAAGCCACTATCTTAAGTGACTTTCCGAATATAAGCCAGCAGCGGTAGATCTTTACTCATCATAAAGACATCTATAAGTATAGAGAGGTATTCATTAACAGACTTACGAGCATCGCATCCCCAATCCATGACAGAATGAAAACAGTCGCGGACTACACAATATTAAAAATGTCAACATCAATGAATTAATGAATATTGTAAGTTTATATTCACCTTTATTATATCCACAGGACTTGAGATCGAGGCAAAA
>JASFDF010000702.1:0-12959 GCA_036937115.1 Nidularia sp. FH-822889 | reverse complement strand
TTCAAAAATACATTGGACATCGAATTGGCGTCAGCAGTGCATTGAGATTATTTACAAGTTGTCGATGGACCGTCGTACTTACTATCATCGACCCATACATCGGCCGGACCCATCTTTCGTCCAGTCTGTCAAAATTGATCGAATCCAGGGCTCTGATTGGTCAAAACCTTTGATGGACGAAAGATAAGTCTGGCCGATGTATGGGTCGATGATAGTATGGGGCCGGACTGCCGATCATTTACAAGGCAACGACCTGTAATACTAACAATCGTCAACACCATATATCTGCTCCTGAAAGGTTGAAACCCGAAATCGAGTTGTTTAAAAAGTCTGGATATCGTTCATCTGTTATGCAATTAGCACTTATACTAATACAAATGTGGAAGGTCCATGAGGGGGTATGCGTAAATTAAGGGTAGAAAGAATAAATAACTAATCCGAACGGCAAAGCAAGAAGCCCCATGGGAATACAGATATGATACTTCCAATCCGATAGAACATTGCAAAAGAAAGCTGCTGACAGCAATAAAAAAAGTAGACAACAGCAGAAAACCTAAACCCAAATTTTAAAAAAGCCGACTACTTCTTTGCAGCCCTCAACTGCGCCCTCAGTACCCCGTTCTCATTCTGCATCGAGTTCAACTCATCTAGCAGAGCAATACGTTGTGACTGCTCCGACGAGCGCATCGCATCGATCTCATCCTGAGCGGCCTCAAGAGCGGTTTTACATTCTGCAAGCTGTGCTTCGAGCTGCTTTCGTACCATCTCAGGGGCAGAGGCAGCTTCCTCCGCCAGGGTAAGCGTCCGTGCACTGAGAGTGTTATTGGCTTCGGTGAGCTGGCGGCACGTTTCGGCCTGTTCGGCAGCTTGCATCTCCACGTCGTGCTTCTCGGCCGTGATACGCTCGATGGCTTCTTGCAGGCGCTGTAATTCCTCCTGCCTAAAATTCCATGCCACAGTTAGTGCCAGAACTGAAATAAGAAGAAAATATATATAGAAAACGTACATCGCAGCACCCCGCGCGGCCATCGCCATATTCCTCTCCTCCAGAACCCTCACTTGCTTCTGGTACGTCTCCAGCGCAGCATTCCCATCATACGCGAGCTTCTGCGCTCTCTCAGCATTCTTCTTCAGTAAATCGTGTGCCTGCGCGAACCGAACGAGGCGCTCGATCAATGCACGGTCATCGTTAATGAGTGCCTGCACGCGCTGCGCAAAGCCCTCGATTGTGAAGGTCCCGTTGCCGAATTTCGGTGAGGCGGGTGTCTGGCGGTCACCATAGAGAGACTTGAGCGAGCGCACGTCGAGGTCGGAGAGGGAGCTGACAGTGCCTGAGCCGGAGGAGGTGCTTGGTGTGGGTGAGCCTGTGCGGAAGGCGCGTTGTGAGGCGTTGGAGCCGAATTTTGCGGCGCGAGCTTCGGGGGAGGGGAGGATGGTCCAGAGCGGTTGAAGGATGGAAATGATCCGGTTAACATCAGGCTCCCCGGAAGTGGTTGTGAAGTCTGGAGGAAGGCTGGTAGAAGGTGTTATTGGAGAGCGTAGTGAGGCATACATGTCCGCCTGCTGTAAAACATCGTTGGTTCAATCCACATAATATAGCAAAGAAGAGAAAAAGACCGTACCTTGAACCTCGACTCCATAGACATTGTCTCCCTCTTCGCCAAATCTCTCTCCCTCCTTGCCTCCTCCAAGTCTCGCGCCAAAGCCTCCCGCTTGTCCAGCCCACTCCTCACATCGTCTTCCAGCCTCCTCCTCGTCGCTTCCCACTCAGCCTGCGCCAGCGCGTGTGCCTCCAGTTTCCCGTGAACGCCCACCAAATGCGTCCCTACGCTCTCTAGCAAGCCCTGCAACGACCCATCTCGTGAGAACAGCACGATCCCGTGCGTCGTCACCAGTGTCCGCAGTGCCGCGAGCCCATCATCTAGCTCCTGGTTCGCCTTCTTCAACAACCCTTGGTCAGTCTCGCGTATCCGATCCATCTCCTCCTGTAACCGCGTGAGATCCTCCATCTTCTCCTCCTCAGCCTCAGAACGTTCCCGCTCCCATGTGGCACGATCTGCGTCCCATTCCTGCTGGATCTCCTCCAGCTCGCGCTGCTTCTCCTCCAATTTCCGCCGGCTCTCCTCGCGCACTTCCTCGAGGATCTTCCCCGTGCCTTCTGCCTCCCCACCCCGTGCTTCCAACTCTACCACCCGCGCCTGCAGCACCTCTACCTCCCGTCCTTTCTCCTCCCAGAGTGCTTTTTCCTGCTCCCATACTCTCTTCTCTTCAAGCAGCTGCTGCACCTCTGCGTCCATCCCTTCCAATCTCGGCAGCTCCTTCTCCAGCGCTGAAATCGTCTCCTCCGCGCTCTGCAGCTCCATGCCCATCATCGTCTCTACCTCCTGCTTCTCAAGCTTCATGAGAGACAAATCACGCGCCATCTCCGCCTGCTTCTTCCCTGCCACTGTGAGGCTCTCCGTTGCTGCTTTGAGCTTGTCTTCCAGGGCAGCGATTTCCACAGCTGCCACTTCGGGAGACAGCTTCTTCCGAGGCACCACCGTCTCGGCGTGCCCTGCGAAGAGATGTGCGCCGTCGAAGCGTGAAGCAGAGGCGAGGGCGGAGGATGAGGACGCGCCGGTAGCGGAGGATGTCGTCGCGGGGCTCATTAGCGTACTGCGGTTCGAAGAATCGTACCCCGAGTCCTCCGCTGGACCAGCCATCTTCTTTTCCATGCTGCGCACGGAGAGCCCAAGTACAGCGGCACGATGCTCGACAAGCTTCTTGTGCAGGTCATTTGCCCGCTCAGTGACGCGCCAGAGTTCCTTTTGCGCAGCCTCGACGCGGCGGTTGGCGGCTTCAAGCTGCTCCTCAGTCTGCTTGGAGACTTTCTTGTGGGAGGCATTTACTTTCGACAAGGAGACGGCCGCGTCGCGAATTTTGGTTTCTAGCGAGAGTTTCTTAGTCATAGCTCCAATACGGGAGGTCAGAACATGGTGCTCCTATAGTTAAGGGATATTAGCGCGAAATGTACTATATCGGACGTAATATAGCAACGAGCCTTTTTGATTTCCTCGACGTCTTCTGAGCTAAGGATCTCGTATTCGCGACTCTCGACGACTGCTTCGCTCGCAAGGAGGCTCATGAGAAGCTCATCGCGGGTATTGGAGGGGCCAGACGAGCGTTTCCATTCGGAATCGTTGACCGGTTTGCGAGTTATAATGCGGTTGGTCGACACCCGAGGAGAGGAGGGCCCAGACACGGGTGAGCCAGGACCATTGAGATTGGAGCGGCCTACGGATTGGGGAGAGTAGGATGACTGATTGCGTGAAGCAAATCCGTTCGGAGCACGATTGGCCTGTGAGGAGGGGGAGTCGTTGAGGTCGTCGTTAGGGATGCTTTGCTGCTGAGATCGACGCTCTTTGCTGAAGAAGAGGGCGGCGGTGGTCTTCGGGCTGGCCTCCGGGGTCTGCGATGATTGAGCAGGAGATGGAGGCCAGGTTGGGCCCGACTTCGAGGCGAAGGCGAGCGGAAGTGTCTGTGGGCTCAGTGGCTGGGTCTCTTGCTGAGCTGGAGACGGCGGCGAGGAGCTTGTAGCTGCACCCAGAAGCCTGCGCACGCCGTTCATCCCTGAGTTCCCTGGTGCGACCAGTCAAGTGGTAATCAACGTTGACGCCGTTGCCCAACTGTTGTATTATTTACAGACCGGCAGCGCGGTAGGCGGGAGGCATCCGTGAGGAGTAACCTTAACCCTAAATATAGCATCCGTTGCCGTCTCGCCTAACGGACCCTAACCTGTCAACTAAACCCTATCCCGTATGAGCCAAGGATGAGCTATATTTCATCTCATATTTTACACACAGATAGAAACAAGACTAGTTATACAAGTATGTCCATGGTTTCCCACCTCTGTTCAAGCACCCAATCCACCGAACACAATCAACTTCACGTTCATATACTCGTCGATCCCGTGCGGGCCTCCCTCTCTCCCCAGCCCGCTCTGCTTAATCCCTCCGAAGGGAATCACAGCCTGGCTGATCAGACCAGTGTTTGCCCCAACCATGCCTACTTCCAGCTTCTCCGCCACGCGCCAGATCCTGCCAATGTCTCTCGAGAAGAAGTAGCCAGCGAGCCCAACCTCGGTGTTGTTCGCCAGGCGGAGGACCTCTTCCTCTGTCTCGAACTTGCACAGCGCCGCAATGGGCCCAAAGGTCTCCTCGTTATTAAGGACAGCGTCATTAGGGACTTCGCTTAGCACGGTGGGGATGAAGAAGGTGCTGTTGGGGAGGGCCTTCCCGCCGACGAGGACTTGGGCGCCTTTGGAGACGGCGTCGGAGACGTGGCGGCTAACTTTCTCGAGGGCACGGTCGTGGATAAGTGGGCCGTGGGTGCTGTGAATATCGGACCATCATCAGTATTCGTAAGGCTAAGGAATAGCGAAGTTACTGACGTTCCCTCCTCGAGTCCATTGCCGACCTTAAAGCTGGCCACCCTCTCGGCGAGGCGCGACGCGAATTCGGCGTAGATGGATGACTGGACGTAGATCCTGTTTGCACAGACACAGGTTTGGCCGCTTCCACGGAATTTGCAGAGGATAGCAGCTATTATTACACGTCAGAGCAAATTTCTGTCACAGAAAGCAACATAACCTACCATCAACAGCTTCGTCAATGTTAGCATCATCGAACACAATGAAAGCCGCATTGCCACCAGCTTCAATGGATACCCTGCAAAGTCACGAATTTAACGATCGTGTTATCATAGTAAAGCACGAAAGAACACACTTCTTCAAAGTGGTAGCAGCCAAGCCATAGAGCAACTTTGCAACGGGAGTGGATCCAGTAAAGCTGACTTTCTTGACGATAGGACTTTGGCACATTTCCTTGCCAACTTCAATCACGTTCTTTTGCGTCGTAACGATGTTGATGACACCGTCCGGCACTCCAGCGCGTTTGCCCAGCTGGCAGTTGCTTTATGTCAACAGAGATGCAGTGGAGTGTGTGTGCGATGGCTTACCTCTGCAAGGGCGAGGCATGAGAATGGGGTTTCTGGAGGTGGCTTGATGACAGCCGTACAGCCTGCTGCAAGGGCTGCACCTAACTTGCGGGTGATCATCGCGGAGGGGAAATTCCAAGGTGTGAGGATGGACCTGTGGAAACAGTCAATCAGTGGCCGATGACATGTTCACCATTATGTTATGCATACACAACACCTAAAATATAAATTGTATTAGTTGGAGTGCTCAATGGGAAGAGCAAAATAGTGCTCACCAATAGGCTGTTTTATGGTCAGGTTACGAACACCCGGCATGGCGGATGGTATTTGCTCTATTCATCATGTCACCACTGTAAATGAGATAATTGAACAATATGCAAACTCACGTCCATAGGCACGAACCGCTTCCTCAGCTACATTGTACGTTGAGCTGGGATACTAGCATCGTGAAGTAAATAACCTACCATACCACTACATGCACAATGTTTAGGTGTGTTAAATACTACACGGCAATGATAGAACGTACCTCAAGGAAGGACGCGCTGTACGCGTTCTCGCCCTATGATCCGTATAGAGTCAATAATAGAACAGATGAACAAAAGAAACATGCGCCATGGTGACCCACCTTGGCTTCCAGCAACGGCTTTCCGTTCTCCAGGGTCTAAAAATACACGGGATGTTGAGGACATGAATGACGTAAGGGATAATGAGGAACTTACGATCAGGCGACCCAAGTCATCCTGGTGCTCTTGCATGAGCCGGAAAAACTTCATAAGGATATCATGGCGTTGCTGGACAAATTCTCAGTTCAAAAACGCGTAGAGTATGGACTAGACATACCTTGGCCGTTGTTTTGCTCCAGGAAGTAAACGCCTTCGCTGCTGCATCAATGGCTTCTTTTGTTTCTGCTAAGCCCATTTCTGGGACAGTTCCCAGCTCCTCATTGGTGGCGGGATCTTGAGGTGGGTCAGGCTTCGTCAATGACAGGAAAACGACGAGCAAGCAAACCAACGACTCACTGGTCACAACGATCGTTTCGCCGCTCTTTGCATCAACCCACTTCCCGTCAATTAGAGCCTGGAACTTCACGAGGCTTGGATCTTTGAGACCGAACTAATAGATAAGAAGGTTTTCTTGAGTCCATTGCGAGTATGTACGGAACGCATAAGATTGTGGAGTTGAACGAACCACTGAAGCTTGAGAGCTCGCCATTCTGTACCGTGGGTTTGGGATATTCCGAGGGTATGTCAGGTATATCGCAGGGTGCTTGGGTAGAGTCGAGAGACTGGAAGAGAGACGAAAGGAGAATGAAGAAGGTAAACGCATCCGAGCCATGGCAGGGGCCATAAACCGGACGGAAGAGGTGGTGGGTACCCGGTCGATGTCACGATCGGCGGAGGAACGTGATCAAGTGATCGAAGTGCTTACCTAATCGCGGCTGGATTGACGCGTTGCTTTGCAAGTTCGCCGGCAATGCGGTATTCAGCCCTTGGCCATCTTGTATCCACGACTCTCAGCTTGTCAACACTCTACTCGCCCACCTGGTATCTCCGAGTCATATATCAACTTCGCTGATTGGCACATACGAGAAGCTTCACCGAGCCGGCCATACAGAATAGGCTAGGAACAGGCGCTTGATTTGAATCCTGGATTGCGTATTCACTCACCTATAGTGACACCTTCAGGGGACCTTACATTAACCCAGCTTACGGACGCTTTCCCGGAACATCCGACGGTATAACTGCCTAATTCTCTAACAAACCATGAAGCGGCCCAATCCAGGCAATAAATCCGACGGAACGAGCAAATCACGGGAAGGTGCATCATCTAAAAGGACGAAGTCAAGCCAGGCGTGCGCGGCTTGCCGGCGACATAAAACCCGCTGTGAACTTCTCGAGCCTGGTGCTACCTTGGGCGCCGCATTGAAATGTCACCGATGTAAAGTGCTTAATGTCGAGTGCTCGTTCGAAACCTCCGACTCCATTCATATCATCCAGAATCCCCAACCTCCACCTCCTGAGCCTGAGACTGCTGCTGAGAAATTATGTGCGAATGGCTGCCAATCGCGCAATAAGGATTCCAATAGCAGTGGGACAAGCCTCCCTCCCGTAATCTTGGCATGTGGACGTATGTACACCGTCCAAGTCCCAGCACGAGCATTGCATTCGAATGTTCTACGTGATCCCAAATTCGAGACAACGAGAGTGCACGCGGAGGATTTGGTCCCTTCTCCTGCCTCTCTGTGGGGTATTATGGATATTCCTGCAGGATTTGACTGGACAGCCAAACCTATTTTGGCTCTTCAAGAATTGACGAAGGTCGCATCTCCCCAACAGCCTACAGCCCCAGTACACCTTGGACCTTATGATCACCTTGGAACTATCTTGTCTTCAGAACAAATCGCATTCCTTCTAAATATGTACGTGATTTCTGTGGGGCAATCATATATCATTCTAATAGTATCTCGTCTTTACCAGCTTCGAGGTCAAATACGAGCCTTGGATCTATATCGAGACACGTCCAAGTACAAGTGATACCCAACTTCTAAACTTAGTCCGATGTCTAGTGGCATCTCGTCACCTTGAACCAGATGCTCGCGCCAGAGTGACTCCCCAGCTGCAGAAGCTAACGGAGGACGCTTGCCTTCAGCAAGTATTCAACCCCGCACCGTCGTTGGAATATGTAGAGGCTCTCCTTATTCTCTCCTTATGGTCGCCTGTGGGCGGGACATTGGAGCGGGAATCTCGAGATCCTCGCCTGTTGATCTCATCTGCGGTGACAACTGCTATTAATCTTGAGGTCTTGCAAGCACCTCAAAAAGTTATTTCTCTCCGAGAAAAGGAAAGGGCACAAAACGGACTTTTGCCAGCCGAGGAGAAAGAGCTTTCTGAGGCGATCCTTAAATCCGGTTGGGTGAGTAAAATATCTCCCTATCTTCGATCAAATGCTATAAGCTGAAAGTGTCGTTTAGTCGTTACTATTGGCGACGGTAGAATCAATGCAAGTGGCATTGTCTAATTTCTATTCATGCACTTATGCGTCTTTTAGGCTTTGTCTAGGCACTGGACGTCAACCTTTATCTCGTCATTCCGACGAGAATTTTGAGGCACTGAATATAGATGCCAACTGTACGTTGGATAGTTCACGGCAGACGCGGCTTGCTATGGCAGCCAAATTGTTCGAGTGGACAGAAAGGGGGCTTAAGATGCGTCTTGAAGAGCTCGACCTGGTAAGGTTCCAAGCCGAGGCTGGAGAAGTCATGATCCAAATGGAGTGTATTAAACGATTTATAACGCCTCAGACAGGTCAGCTGCTTGTAGATTGTATGCAAAACACTGTTCTAACCACCCTCATCCTAACAGTTGTAGCCCCTTACGACAATGCGCACTTTCACATTCTTCTCGTACAGCACTTCGGGTGCAAACTCATAGTCCAGCATCATCTTCTGCAGGAGCTCCGCCGAGTTTTCGAGCCAATTCAGAAGCCTTGGTTCCGTCTCGAAGCCGACGGGAATGCATCCGTTATTTGCTTAGTCAGAGATACAATTGGGTCGGCGGAAGGTGTCCTAACGAACTTCCTCGCATGGCACGACCACAGTGCACTCGCTACCATTCCCGACAGCGTCTTCTATCTCATTTCCTTCGCGGCGGCGTGGCTCGTCATCTCAAATTTCACAATGTACAAAGCACATGCGTCCCAGCTCGGCGGGTCCTGCAATCGGCTCATACTGGCAACTATTCCACGACTCTCGGCGATTGCTCTGTCGCCCGACCACGCTCCTGCTAAATGCTCACGTGTTATTTCTGCTCTCTATGCATCCTGGGAGAAGCTTGTAGGCGTTTCTACCCCTGCTACCTCAGCTAATGGCAATGGTGCTCAGCCCACAGTGGGAGGACAGCCTACTTCTGCTTTTCCGATACCCGATGCCCTCTTCACACACTCCGAACAACCCTCATTCGATACTCATAATCCTGCAGATTCCCACTTTTCCTTGCCGGCTTTTGACGCTGAGCAGCCTCACTTCGAAGACATTTTTAACTCGGAATTATTTGCGGAGCCTGACTTTTGGGCGACGTTTATGGCAAGTGTTGCCTCCGGTACAGTAGAATCACAATGACGTCCTGAACGAGTCTTTCTGAGTCTATATAACCATGATATGTATTTCCCTCTTTCTTCTTTAAGCATACTATTCCTGAAACTAATGGATTTCAATCTGCTCAGTGCTAATAGAACATTTATTCATTTTGCCAAGACTCGCTTTCAATGATGTTTGCAGGGTTCACCCCAGCCTTAGTGGCGTATGCTCACTGATAAGTACTCTAGCGAGAAAGCGGTGCCCAAAGCCGCGACTTGCAGGCCGCAACCATGGCAGAGATCAAATGGCCCTGATGAAGCCTAGCTGAGTTCAACGGCTGAGAACTTATGCAACTTTACAACCATCCGGTATTTCAACCACGCATGATAGACCCGACCATTCCACCCCATGAAGCGCAGCCAAACTGACCGTCCCGACTGAACACTCGCTTCGACTTACGGCGGTGGCCCCGCGAAAAGGGCGAAATCAAGCCACGCATGCACACCTTGCCGGAAGCACAAGATGCGCTGTGGAGCTCAAGTCGGTGCTACTGATATTCCGGGCTCCTCGTCGAAATGCCATTGGTATAAAGTTCTCGACCTCGAGTGCTCCTTCCATGATTCCAACGGACACCACGCTATAAGCTCAAAATTAGGAGATGCTCCTTCAGCTGCTAGCACATGGACTTCGGGAGGGCTCCTCCTGCAGCCGACGATGGAGCCCGGCAGCAAATCTCGTTCAACTTGGATATCAATCCTCGCACTGACAGACTTAAGGACATCGGCATAAAACCTGAGGATTTGGTTCCTTCACAAGACTCGCTGTGGAGCATTATGAATGTTTGGCCACTCAGGAGTTGACTAAGTTAGCACCTATTGAAGCACCGGTCTCAATGCAGCTCGGTACGAATAAGAATTTGCGAACCATCCTGTCGTCTAAACAGATTGCCTTCTTGTTGGACGTGTAGGAGCTCATACATCCCCTACTTCAGAGGCGACAACTCCCTTCTGGAACTAGTCCGCTGTGTTGTGCCCTCTCGACACCTTGATCCTGACAGCCGCGCCCAAGCCGGCCCCCGTTTGCAGAAACTAATGTAGGTTTACCTACAAAAAATCTTCAGCCCTTCACCGTCCGCGGAGTAAGTGGAAGCATGGAAGCACTGGTCATTATGTCACTGCGGCCTTCCCGTGTGTTCCCCAGCACAGAGGGATCCTCGCGATCCCCGCTTGATGGTCGCGTCCGCTGTTAGTATTGCGATGAATCTGAACCTTCTAAGAATGTCTAAGCAAGAGATCGAGCTGCGCGAACGATAGAGGAGGCATTGTGTTGTTCCTGATATGTCGACCGCGAGGCTTTCTACTGCCATTGGGAAAAATCTTCTGGTAAGGAGCAGTCTGTATTTGCCATGGCGCCACCTCTGCTAACTCTAATGGCACTGTAGTGGATGAAGTTGTATACCCTGGAGGCATTTTCCGCAGTGGACAATGCGAGGGTGAGGTGCAATGAACCGACACAGGCATATCAGCCTACCCAAGACTCCCCCGACCATCGCCTGGAGTGCAGGGAGCTTAGAACGTTATAGTTTCACTTTACTATCCACTTCCATTGTCTCGAGCAGCCTGGATGTGATACACAATCGTGTTTCTAGGTCGGTTAGCTCGGCACTGCAATAAATAGTTCTAGACTGCTTACTCGCGTTCGTTATTAGTTTTATTGCTCTATGATTCCTGAAATACCATGCCTATTGGCTCCTCTTCCTGCACCATGTCCTCCAAGAGGTCCGGCGCGTATATGACCACAACGAAATGCACTGATTCGCATCCCAACCCGACGCAACAGACGCCACCGTCATGGGATGGACCAAAGACGCCGTATCCTGCGCCGAAGCCGTCCTCACCTCCCTCTTCGAATGGTAGCCCATCAGCACACTCGCCAGCCTCCCGGACAACATATTCGACCTCACTGGCTTTGCCGTCGTGTGGCTCATTATATCCAATTTCTCGACGTACAAGCTGTACAAGTCCCAGCTCGGGGGGGGAGGCGTGCAACCTTCTCCCGACGATGGCCATATCGCGCCTGCAGCAGATCGCCGTGGCACCTGATCACCTGGCAGCGAAATATGCGCAGCTGGTTTCGGCGTTGTATGCGTCATGGGAGAGGCCGACGTTGGGAAAGGATAGGGAGGTGCTGCCGGATATTACGAGCGGGTCGGCGGGGATTCCGATGCAGCCGTGGACGATTCCTCGCTTTGATAATGAGTAGTTTTACGTCCCTGCAGAGCTATCTCCGCAGGCGACGTGCAGTAACGCGCCTGGATCTGAGCCTTTGTCTTCTTTGTCGACGCTGGGAGGTGTAGATGAGCAGGAACCGAACTTGGATACGACGTTGTTCCTAGACAATGAATTCTGGTCGATATTCTTGTCCAACATCACCTCAACGACGCCTGATAGTAGCGGGGAGAGTTCAATGTAGATCACTTCTATTCCTATACCATACATAATTACACCATATGTGAATACTCTGTTGCATATAGTTAGGTTAATGCTTCTTTCCTCTTGCTGTGCTTTTCTTCGCGTCTGGCATATCGAGAAAGCCTCCGAGCTCTAAGGCATTGCGCGCCGCTTGATTAATATGTTTGAATCTGTCCGGACCGAGGTGTATACCCCCGAAATACCGAGTAACCACGACAAGGACATTGTTTACCTCCTAATTATCACAAGTTAGAATTGATACCGAGACCGATGGTGGGAAGACCAAGCACAGACCAATATCTGGAGAAGATGGGCCAGACGGCCCCCAGCTGCAGTTTCGCCATCATCATCATTGTCTTTTGAATAGTTCAGCAAGTTGTAGATGGATTGAGGAAAAGGAAAGCACCTTGATGAAGAAGATTCCCGACTTGACATCTCCAGGCGTTGATAATGGGATGGGCAGCTCGAGATATTCGTCTATCGGACATAATATGAGAAAGAATCAGAGGAACCTAAGCCATAGTGTGAGTAAAATACAAGAATACTGGGAGGTCAGAGCATGTTTACCTCTGAGGGATCGGATATTCGACAAGCACGGCCAACGAAGGCGCTTTTACGGTCCAGGATGGGCTCAGCCACATGGATAATAATCCCAGCAGGAATCGCAGTCGGGGGAATGTCATGCTCTGGCGATTCATGGCGCGCTTCTATTTCCCTCGGTGCAGGCCCGGAGGAGCTCGCTCGAGACAGCGTGTCCTCCTTTTCATCCTCGCGCAGGAGTTCACCTGCTTTTTCGGCGCTGAGGCGCTCCTCGTACCAGGATGTGCACCGTTCTAGGACGCTCTGCAGCCCATCGAATACGCACACGGTGTCTGGGGACCATTCGACTCCATTCATGGATATGTACGTTCGCAGGATGGATCCAAAGAGGTTGGAGTCCGCGCCGAATGCACCAATGTAGCGAGAGAGCAGCTGGAGCTGCGGCGCTGATGATGCGGGGTAACTCGTTGGAAGTGAGACGAGGACTCGAACTGAGACATCCTCATGAGGCGATGCGAGGCTGAATTTTATTATCTGGTAGCTCAAGAGTTGATGTGAAACGACTCACCTCAGGTTGATTTCATACCGTATTGTCCCAGCATCGTGGGCGCCATTTGAAGATCTGCTTCGCGGCTCTTTGGAAGGAGGATGCCAGAGACGGACAGCATCGTCCCCGTAGATAGACTGCAGAACTATCGTGTCCTACCCGGTCAGCTGCATACTCCCGCAATATGACCTGCTATTGCCCACCTTCTATCTCCGACGCGACAGACTCGCGTTCGGGTTGCTGGGAGAGTCCTGCGATGAGGTCTTGAACTTCCTGGGCGTAGTCCTTGTCATCGCTGGTGGTGGAGGAGGATGAACGAGGCATAATCCGGTTATCTAATCATTCCGTCCAG
>JASFDF010000701.1:1635-12961 GCA_036937115.1 Nidularia sp. FH-822889 | reverse complement strand
GCCCAGGGGGTTGACGTTCTGCCAACTCTGCAGGCTTAAAAATGCGTGTCATCCCCAATTTACTCCTTTGGTTATTGATCTTCCGAAGTGAATCGGTATTGCGAGCCATCCATTCGCTAAATTTTTGGGCATATTCTTCTTTTGCGGCTTTAAACGCCTCCTCGTATTGCTACAAAAACCAGTCATTTCATCAACAGGAAGGTACACAGTGAATGGAAAACATACACGTTTTTCCTCCTCCGAAAGGTTCCGCCAAGCTTCGCTAGCTGCTATTGCGCGTGCACTCGCCCGGGTGCCCTCCGGAAAAGTTGTACTCTTATTAAATCGCGAATAAAATATCATGTAGGGGTTATTGGGGTGAGCAGAAGGAGGTCCAGAAGCTACGAGTGCTGCAAAAAGGTATACGAAGAAGTTTCAGCCTCGTGAAAGGAATCATCGTCCAATTAACGCACCTTTCTGTTTTTCTTTCTCTTCCTTCCTCTTTGCTCTTTCCTGAGCGGCAAGTGCAGTCTTGGATAGAGGCTTCTCTTCCTTCGTCTTTGACCTTTCCTGAGAGGCAAGTGCAGTCTTGGACAGAGGCCTCTCCTTCTTCTCCTTCTTCACAGTCTTCTTCTGTTTATCAGTCGATTTTGCAGTAGCTTTAGACGCGCTCTTTGCAGCGGGTGCTTTCCAATGAGCAGATGTCAGGAATGAGCGCCGTCCCGCGTTCTGAAGAGTAATCCCAGTAGAGCGCGTAGCAACATGTGTCACAGATCGTATGGAGATCTGTGAAAACTTGAAGATAGACTGCGTAGCAGAAAACATTATGAATGCGTTGTGAGGATGGTTGAAGAGTGAACAGTGGAGACCAGTGGTGGCAAGTTGCAAATGTGACATTACGTGTTTGTCGCAACGCGGACTTGAAAATATGTATAGCGTATTTCAGCTTAACTTCAAACATTGAGCAATGAACATGGTCAATGACAGATTCATCCATAAAATTATTCCAATAGGCCCACTGTCAACCGCAGCAATCATAAATAGAGTGTCGGAGGTAGCCAGACAGCAATAGTTAATTATTTAAGTGCGCGTAAATAACAACAGCCGCCGTCTAGAGTATCGATACTGGAAATGCAATGCACACACGCAAGACTAGAAATAATAACATCGTCCATCGTAAGAGGGAAAACATTGGGTTGTCAGAGTTCGCACCACCAGCCGCCTGCGCGTAAACTCCTCACTCTCTTCCCTCCATTCCTTTCTGAGCATCCAAACCCGCACCCTACCGCGCGGCGGGGGCCGCCCCAGCGGCGCCCGCATTCGGCGTGAGGGTGGTCCCCACCCACCTCCGTACAATGCCCTGGCCCTGCTCCCACACGCGCACGAGCACAGGTGGGTTGCCAGGCTTCCTAACGAGGCCATCGATACGCACGGTGGTCCCGGAGAATGCCTCGCGGGTGAAGGCGGACTGGTAGTAGCGCTGGCGTAGGAAGTGCGCGTAGATGAGCGGGGAAAGGAGCGAGTTCTGGAAGGTGATGGCGCCGAGGAGGACGCGGACAAAGATGATTATTTCGGTATAGGCAACGACGCGCATCGCGGAGTCGTAGTTGGCTTTGTTGTACTTAGAGTTAGTATATTTAGGAAGACGTGGCAATTAATAATTTACCTTTAACCCAGACCTGGAGTCTCTTGGCGAGGGGATGGGGGGTCGGGGCTCCGTTGGTGGTCGAAGGTGGGCCAGGGGGTAAGAATTGGGGCATCAAAGTCGTACGGGTAAATGTCAGGGCATGGAACAGAGAGAAGATCATGTAGGGAAGTAGGGTGACTAAGATGCAAATACATTAGGCGAATGGAGACAGGAAGAAATGGGAATACAGACTGGTAATAGGCTTGGAGGTCCACCAGAAGAGGGCGAGCAGCAAGTATTGCACATTCTATAACCATAGTGTTGGAAAGCATTCGCAAGATGGGAGAGAAACCAAACTCACCTCGTCAAGCAACCCACGCTTCACATAAGCTAGGTTCGGTTGGGGGGGCTACGAGAAGGATGGACGATGAGCGGCCCGTTACGTCATGTGTGGCGAGTGAAAAGTCAACTTACTCCCAGAGATTTTCTACGTCCGGGGAAAAGAGATAGTCAGCGGGGTATGTACGATAAATACGAAAGGACTAATGACATACAGGCAGACAATGGCATAGCTGATGAGAGCCCCTGCGAAGCTCGCTGGAAAACGTGTCGGAAACCGAGGTGAGTAAAACACGAGGCACACAAGGCGGAGAAAGGGAGAAAAGCACCTTTATACCACCAGGCAGAGACACTCTTGAAAGTGATCCAGGCAAGGAAGTATCGTATAGACGAGATGAGGAGAATGAAGTGGCCTGATGCCCAGAGATAGTGCTGCGGGACAGGTAAGCAGTGCACGACAAGCACGCATGAACGGAGAAGGGGGTACCTGGGTGGTTGCCATGAAGAAGAGAGGGCGAGTGAGAGAGCAGACGATGCGGGTTGAGAGGACGGAGGAACTTGAAGAAATAGATTTTGGCAGTGACGAAGCCGAGGGTAAAGTTGGAGCTCTTCTTCAACTCAAAAACGTGTCGTCACATCATGCTACTACGGTCACGTGGCTTAGGCACGACTCGGAGTGACGATTTTCATTTTTACGTCAGTGAATGTACCATGTCTGCCATACGTCTCATCGTCGTCAATACCTAAGGTATAGACACCTATGCCTCTCATAATCCCATGAATACAACAGATGAAGAATTACCGACTCCACTGCCCGCCTACTGCCTCCCTCTTCTTCTGCTCCTTCCCCTTCCTGTATATCTCCTTCTCCACCTTCTTCCGCCCTAATGCCTCTATTCTCTTTCCCTTCCCACTTCTCCGTACCTGCTGACTCCGCGATGCTGACTCTTCCTCCACAACCTCCTCCTCATTCTCCTCTCCTCCCTGCGGTTCCTTCCCTTCTGCCCATTTCACCTTCTTCCCTCCAGTGCCCGCAGCCTCTTCCGCCGCCTCCGGCTCGCTCTCGCTCTCAGTCTCGTTGTGGACCCTCTTCCGCTTCCCAGTCGATCCAGTCCCCGACCCAGGTCCCAGGTTGAGATTCACTCTCGGCGGCACTGCGAACCCAAATGCCTTACCGACCTTCGCGAGGTCGAGCGCGTTGACATCAAAGATCTTCTTCAGCGAATACGATGCGTAAGACTGGAGGTATGACCGGAACCCGTTCTTCGCAGACTGATGCAGGAAGTAGTTCTTTTGCAGGAGTTTCTCAAGCTACATCGTTATCCGGTTAACTAGTAGTTCAAAAATAAAAACAGTTGGCAAACATACCTGCGATTGAACATTCGCAATCCGGTCCGCTGGGAAGCTGAACTCATTCAACGGCACCTTGGCCTCCTTCAGATAACGCAGGAAACCGAGTTCACTCTCCAGTAAGAACAACAGACTCTTCCCCACTTTTCCTGCACGCGCTGTCCGTCCAACACGATGGATATAGTCACGAGGGTCATCTGGCGGGTCGAATTGCACAATCCAGTCCACACGCGGGATGTCGAGCCCACGCGCTGCTACGTCGGTTGAAAGGAGGATTCCAGATTCGGCGTTGATGAATTCGAAGAAGGTATTCGTCCGTTTTTGTTGTTTTTGTTTTCCCTATAGAGTAGCCATGAGCGTTGGGACGAAAAGTGAAAGCTAGCAAGGGGCCGTACATGGAGATCCAGAACGGGCACATCAATGTAATTCAGCAGTTCTGCGTGGTATTTCACTGAATTACAACTCGAGAAGAAAACGATGATTTTCTTCTTGAGATTCTTTTTGAGGAAGGTGAAGAGAAGGAGGAATCGTCGATCTGAGGGACACACGACGTATCCTTGTGAGAGCGTCGATACGGTGCTGGTGCTCTCCTCCTTGTCGACGTCAATGTGTACAGGCCCGGGGCGGAGGGATATACGTGCGAGGTCGGTGACTTTTGTAGTTTGGGTAGCGGAGAAAAGCATGGACTGTCGGTTTTCTGCGGAAAAATGTCAATAAAAAGCGAAGAGACGAGCACGGATGTATATGAACCATTGGGGAGAATAGAAATAATCTTCTTCATTTCCTCCTCGAAACCGACCTCCAATATTCTGTCTGCTTCGTCGATGATCAGGGCTTTTAGATTCCGAAATATGAAGCCCTTAGTATCCTGCAAAAACTCCCAGTTAATTTCCGCACTGGATTCAGAAGAAACAAGTTTGCGCACCTTGAGATGATCCAGCAGACGACCCGGTGTTGCAACTATCAAATTAACTCCCTTCACCAGCTTATCCGCCTCTGCTCTCCGATTCGCACCACCCATCACTATCCCAAACGTCTGCGAATGATGAGCCATCAAATCTTTCGCAACGCCAAATATCTGGAGGGCCAGTTCTCGTGTGGGAGTGACAATAATGATACCAGTGCCTGCAGAATGTGCAAAGTCAGAAACCGTCCTCCACATACTCACGAAATCACACACCGTTCATGGGCTTGAATTTTAGTCTGTGCAGGAGCTCGACTGCGGGTATGAGGAAGGCGAGGGTTTTGCCTGAGCCGGTGCGGGCTGCGCCGAGGACGTCCTTCCCCGCGAGCAGGACGGGGATGGACTTTGCTTGGATGGAGGTCATGGTGGAGAGGCCCATCTCGCCGAGGGCTTTAATCGTCTGAGGGGAGAGGTCGAGAGTGGAGAAGGGGAGGCGCTCGGGGGCGGAGGACGGGCCTGCATCGTTGGCGGCGGCCATTTTTGAGGAGATCGTCGAGGTATCCGTAGCGCAGCTATGAAGAAACTGGATGTGTTATTTGGCACTGGCTTAACGAAAAATCATTCGGGAGTTGCCGAATTCGTCCTTCATCGTGACCATTTGCGACCAATATGCCCTCCAAGCCTGCGCAAGGTTGTGCTCTAAGCTTTATCACTCTCATGGTCCTTATGTCTATTCTTCATCTTTACAGCTCTCAGCGCTATCCTAGTATCTGCCGCGTCTCTGGCTGCAGGCTATTATTTGGGCACCCAGTACTCGAAACAACTTGAAGCTGGCCCCAGCACGCTTGCTACATCCACCCCAGTTCCTGCCGCTGTTGAAGTTCAAGAAGAAATAGAAGTGGAAGTGGATGATGAGGAATACGAGGATATAGCGGATGGAGATCTGTCTGCTATTTCGGCTGGGTTCATGGAGCCATGTAAACTCGTATGCTCGTTACTCTGAAATAACGAACTCTCTCCTGACTATAGATATACCTCAAGATCCTCGTCGTACGGACGGACCTGAAGATGACTCCGGGAAAAATTGCTGCTCAGTGAGTTTCTGTACGCGTTTGATGCCGTGCTAGATGATTTACGTGTTGGGTAAAGGTGTGGGTGAGTTGTATTTCTGAATCGCTATCATAATTCGGGTAGTGGTTGATGCTAAGAAACAGACATGCGACACTAGCATGCTATAAGGCATTAATAAAGAAGAATCCAAAGGTGCGTCATGTCAGACAATGACACTATCTGCGAAGTTGATCTTTTATTGTACCCCTAGCTCGTACAACACTGGGAACGCACCGGGTAGGTTTCTAGTTGATCCAATCGGTCTCAACAATTTTACACTGACCATGGCGTTTAGCCAAGCAAAGATTGCTCTGAAAGGCAACTCCGAAGACCAGTTATTAGAGCTGGAAGCTATCGCAAAGAGTCTGAACCTTTGTGCGCGCTCGATTCAAGATGCGTAAGTCTTGCATTACTACTATTGTCTGTGTACTCGTGCTTAATGATAGGATTTGCAGCGGGCACACTCAAGTAGAGGAAGGAACGAGGACGGTACTGGGTATTGGCCCTGCACCTGTGGAGTTGATTAATCAGGTGACTGGGAAGTTGCGTCTGTTGTAATAGCCAAAGTTTGTGTATATGGCGTGGTCGATATGGTTATTGCTTTCTGCTTAGAGGTGTGTATAACGCTTTCGAGATTAGAAGGAGCAAGAAAGGAGCTCAAGTGAAAGAGTACGTTCGGCTTTCGGACATAAGAGTATTTGTACATGTTAAAATCACAAGGCATCGGCCATGATGTGTGGTCGAAATAGCGTGCCAACTGGGGATAAATAACGAATCAGAACATTACTCCACCGCTTACTACAGCTTTCTCCAAAAACCGCGAACAGCTTCAGAGCACCACAGGAATCCACAGTTACATCTGAAGCTCCAACTCTTACAACCCCTTTACACGTCACTCGCATGCCCACCTCCTATTTGGCTTGCTCAACTTAGGAGCATTTATAGAACCACAAACCATTCTCCCTTTTCTCCAATCAACCGCTTCACCATCGCATGGCCACGCTTGCTCTATTCCGTGTATATCAACATTCATTCGATACCCATCCCAATGCCACCCTCGCGGTAACCGGAGGGTCTCTGAACGCGCTCGGGGATGTAGTCGCACAGGTAGTGCAGAACACGGTATGTTCTATATGCTTCGCTTTTGCTCGCCATCAACTGACATACCACCCGACGCAGATTGGCAGGAAGGAACACGAGGAATATCACAATTACGACTACTTACGAACACTGAGGTTTTTTGCTTTCGGCTTTTCTATCAGTGCGTTGTCTCTCCTTCGTTATCGGATGAGATGTGTTTGACTCACACGGTCCCGCACAGGTCCTTTCATGGGACGATGGAACGCTTTTCTTGAGAGGAGGTTCCCCTTCCGACCTGTAACCAGGTCTGGAAAAATCAGCTGGAAGACGCTGTCAAAGCGTGTCGCAGCAGACCAGCTCATCATGGCCCCCGTTGGCGTATGTCGTTTTGCCTGCTCTATCTGCGTTCCTTCTAACGTCTCTCTAGCTTGGTTTGTTCCTCGGCTCGATGGGGATTATGGAAGGCCGGAGCGGGCAGCAGGTTGCAGATAAATTCCGTGATTTGTATCCTACAGCGTTGCTCGCCAATTGGAGGGTGTGGCCTGCGGCGCAGGTAAGACACTCGCTCCACCTCTCGTCATGATCTTCATGCTAATCCTTTTCTTAGTTCGTGAATTTCCGATATATGCCTCTCCCTTATCGCGTTCCATTCTCGCAAACATGCGGGGTATTCTGGACGCTCTACTTGTCGCTGTTAAACGCTCAGTACGTTACACGTTCCTGGTCCGTTTAGTAGACGACTGAACTGATACATCTCTCAATTATTAAGGGAGGATGAAAAACAAGATAGAAACGCTGCTCTACGCAGGACCATTGATTCTTAAACGGACGTTAAACTGCATTCTTGCAGCCAATTTTAACATTCGATTAATCTGTTGACATTAAATAATTACACTCCTGTAGCGATAGTACTTTTTATTTCGGCTTTTCTCTTCATCTCGCACATAAATGCACAACACATGCATATCCATTTCCTCCGCACCTGCACGTAGAACGATGGAGTAGAAAACATACCACTGTACATACATATATTTTGTGAATGACTCTTCAGTTATCATCAAGTGTGAAACATTTCGATTCTTTCCGCTCTTATTTTCAACCAGAACCGCAATGTGTTCCTTCTGCTTCAAACTTGCTGTGAGACCTTGAGGGGTCATATGTGCATGATGCATGGGGCAGACATAAAGACAAGAAGAGAGCAGAAGAAACAGCGATCATGAAAGCATAGAAGCCACGAGATAAACGGGGTGACGAATAGCAAATCATATAATCTATGACGAGATAGCGCCTGACGCGGACAGCGGAGCAACGCCTACGCACGGTACTCCCGCACAGCGGCCTGCTGGGAGATCGTCATGTACGTCCCGCCGATATCTTCTGATTCTATCAGCCACGGTGGCGAGGTTGGCCCCGACGTGGGAAGCTGGATGTCGATCTCTGTCGGGTTGAAGTCCTCCGACGAATTGCGCATTGCGAGGAACTTGGACGTTTTGATGAACTAAGATAAAGGGTTAGACAGAAGCCAAAGTAGTCGAGTCGGGGAATACACCTTCGGAATAGAGTCGGTCGCCATTAACCTGAACGCGTACACCTGGATGCGCTCGTAGAGCCGGATCACGTTATGCAGCCGCGTCGTGTTGAAGGCGTTCGCTTGCTCGGGTTCCAGGTGCCCCTGGAACGTCTTGCCGGGGATACTCGTGACGACCTCTTCAAGATACTTTACGAGCTCGTTCCGCAGGCCGTGATCAATGCTCAGCTCGCACCGACTTGAAGGTGCCAGGTACGTGTTGTAAATGATAAATGCCGTGTTGACTAGCGACTCGTGATGCTTCTCCCGAGCCACCTGGCCAGGGGTGATCCCGCTCGTTTGCAGCACGGAGACCACAGCCATCGCACTCGACGTAATGTTGAACTTTTTCTTAAAGTCCTGTACGTCGATCCAGAATTTCGCCAGGTTCTCTTCGCAGAAGCTGCTTCGCAAGAACTCGCGGAAAACAGAATAGAGGCCGGGGTCTTCCAAAATGTGTCGCAGGCGATCGACGTTGCTCTCCTTCGGGTTCTTGCGCCCGCCCACTTCGGATGTGACATTAAACTTCTCAGCCATCGATATCTGGCGGTGGATCTTGGCATCCGATTTGGTCTTCTTATGTTCAGGACCGCTCTCTGCATACCCCTCGACAGATGTCCGGTCCTGCGCCAGAGTGGCAGAGGATGTATTGGGAGAGTTGGCAACGCCCATTGGCCTTGAATGGTCCCAGTGAGCAACGCGGCGACCTTCCTCGGAGATCCTGTATACCGCCTTGTTTGTGCATCGGAATTCTCCTAGTTGCTGCGAGGACAAAGTAAAATGAGGACGCGAGAGGTAAAAAAGATAACTGACTTACGCTAATAGGTGAGTTACCTCCCGGAGCAGAACCTCGTACAGTGAAGATAATAGCGGTATCATTGTTCTTGCGCTTATCGCTCACCAGAGAAATAAGACCAAATCGAACGAATTGCGCTGCCATTTCCGCAGCTTCTTCCCGATCCATAATCGACGTAAATTCGGGCAGCCACTCTAAGACACTGACTGCACTGAAACAATGTTTGTGGATTTTCTGGCCCTCGCCCTGGAGCCGGTCGACGACATCGTGCAATGCAATGCCCTTGGATCGCTCGTTGTATCGCTGGAATGGATCCTGGGGCTCATGGGGACTCGGCGGGTAGTTGGGCGACCGACCGACGAAATGTCGGAAGAGGGCTGTGATGACAGACTGTGTAACAATGATCTCGTCATCAGTAGAGCGTCGTTCGAAGTGGAGAAGGTTGAAGCATGTAGGCTGAGATGAAAATATGGGTTGGAGGCGATCGGAGCTGATGCCATTCTTGCTGATGAAGCGCTCGAGAACATGTAGACCCTTAGGCGTAAGAATGTATAACCTGTTGTCCTTGAAAAAATTTGAGGAGGGGTCTGATGCGTTCTCGATGAGGCGCATATCCATGAAGTGCTGGCACATGGCTTTGGCTATCTCACGACTCATGGAAAACGTCGTCGTCGTCGTCGTTGTCATTACTCGTGTAGGTTCTCTCGGGCCAGGCCCACGAACTGATTGCGAAAATTGAAGTGATGCCAGGTTTATAGTGGCCTCATCTCTGGGGAAAGGAAAGAGAAAATACTGATTGAAGAATAGTGAGAGGCGAAGGAAGTAGACGTACGTGGAGAAAGAATGTGGGAAGGTACGAAATAATTGCCTATGAGAGGTGAGGTTGAGGGTTAGGATGAAGGTTGCGAAGAGTTCAAGAATATCCTGGAGGAGGGTCAGCGGCCGGGAGGGAGAGTGCGAGGCGGGGGACAGACCTTGAGATATGGCCTGCCGCGTTTTGTAGTCTTCATCGTGCGAGATGAGGTGGGGGAGGGATCCTGGGCAGCAGGATAGGCAGCCATAGTGGTGGAGAAGGGAGAAATGTAGGAGAAGGAGACGGAGACGGAATAGAAGAGGAGGACGGCAGAGGCGCAGAGACGTATAATTGGAGAAGGCCGGATTGGCGCTTAGGTTTTCGCACCCGCAAGAAAAAGGAGGCCAGGGCGCTGTGCCGTCCAACATGATGCTCCCATGCAAACCGACATAGACCTCAAAGAACGAGCTTATTCCTTGAAAAGTTATCGATATACCTGGTAAACGGAAGGTAGAATAAGCTATCGATGCCAATCCGAGCACAAGGCCGAAAACAAAAGATCCAATTGCGAGAATGCTGTGGAATGCTGTGAAATGAGGTTTCTGAACGGTAAGCGTGTAGGAGTCTTCGAAGTGATGTGATTCAAGACATACCATCGCCTACGCCCTTATTTATGCCCCACGACACGCGTGCCCACTCGGATGTAGGTTCTCTCGTTTGGATGAAGCCAAGTTTGAGGCCTTGAGGTACTCGGACAGTCCGTGGAAGTGATGATTTGATAGGGTTGGGCACCTGATTCGGAGAGGGAGGATCATGTTCGAGCCTTTACTGTACAAGAATGCCAAATTTATGTAAAGTCATTTGCGCAACAGTTAGGGAGGGACACGAGATCTCATGAGAATCGGAGGTGCCGAAACTTGAAGCCTGACGAGTTCGATTCTTTTTGGAGGACAGTATTAGTATGTAAAACGTCTGCAAGGCAAGTTTGAAACTGAAGGTGTATCCTTCTTCTCGTCCTTCTTGCTACCGTTGTATCCCTCTTCCACTACAATTCCATTGCGCGACGCTGACTTCAAGGCGTAGATCGATGGAATAGAAAAACATATCACCGACACTGGTGAAATACATTTTTGACTATGTCTGTACATTTGTAAACATATTCGATATTCAATAGTATTAAATGCACACAGGAGGAAGCAGGTTTCCCGCAGAAATCATGATCATGACGCGCCGTACTTGTTCTTGAAGTACGCTGGCGGGAGAGTAGAAAGTACATCCATCAATGGTCGCTCTACCACCACAAGCTCGTCTTCGCCTAGGAAATCGACACACAGCAGCGGACGATACGTGGTGACCATCTTGGAATCCCGCCACGGGCGCTCTTCCTCGGGTGCAATGGGTGCTGTGTCTCTGCGTCTCTTCTTCCCCGCCCCCCCGAGGCGCGGGGACGTCTCGAATGAGACCTTGAATATCCACGACGCGCCCCAGAAGAGGGCGTATCCGGCCTTGCGCTCGGCGGACTGGAAGAGGGATGGGTCGAAGGTGACCCCGAGGACGGGGTCGTGTGCGAAGGTGAATCGCTTGGGGAGGGAGGAGGAGAGGTCTTTGCCCCAGGCGGGAAACTGGCGCGCTTCGACGTCGTAGACTTGGATGGTGTTGTCGGGGAAGGCGAGGAGGAGGGTGCTGGGGTGGGAGGAGTCGAAGGCGAGGCATTGGACGGGGCGGGAGAAGGATGGGAGGACGGAGTGGTGCTAGAATAGGTGGTCAGCTTAAGTGCAGCG
>JASFDF010000700.1:0-13000 GCA_036937115.1 Nidularia sp. FH-822889 | reverse complement strand
AAAATCATGGAAAATCAGAAAAAGTCAGGATAAATATGGAAAATCATGGAAAATCGGAAAAAGTCAGAATAAATATGTGTCAGATCTCGAATCCAAAAAGGAAGACTAGGGACTAGAGTTCATAGGTAACAATAGCACTATGTTGGAAAATGTCGGAAGTATTGTCAGAAGGAATTCTGACTGTAACACTAAAGATAAGAACCGTTAGCTTCAGCTTATGTGCTTCACCCTTCCAATTCTCGTGGGTTCTAATTTAGTTGAGTGGTTCACATGGCAGAAGATAAT
Organism: Nidularia sp. FH-822889; assembly: GCA_036937115.1. NCBI lineage: Eukaryota > Fungi > Basidiomycota > Agaricomycetes > Agaricales > Nidulariaceae > Nidularia > Nidularia sp. FH-822889. The sequence goes on along the minus strand of JASFDF010000700.1, from coordinate 12,715 downwards.
TACCAGAGTCGGAAGCAGGTCAGAGGTGAACGAGATATTAACAACTAGAGTCAAGTCTAGTGTCGAGGGCGAGGTAAGACTAGTCGAGGTAAGTCAACTAGAAGTCAGGTCAGAAAGAGTCAGAGAGTCAGAAGTGAATTCAAGAGACTAGGGGTGATCATAGTCGATATTCAAATTGAGTACTAGAGTACAGAAGTGAACTACTTAAATACAAGTAATGCTAATTGTAATCATAAAAGCGGAAGTAGCAATACTATGGATACGAGGATAATAAAAGTCCTTGACACATAATAAAAGTAGCAGAAACAAAAGTGGAAGTGTAACTGAGTGGAAGTGTACTTAGAGATGGTAATTGTATCATGAGTGTCAAATAATAAAAACAATAGTTTGGTGTTTAGCAATGAATGGAGACAGGCGGAAATGTCAGGAAATCATATCAGAGAATGTTGGAAAGTGTCAGAAAGGATCGTGGATGTAACAATATGGAAAATCATGGAAAATCATATAAAATCATGAAAAAAAAAGGAAAAAAAAGGAAAAATCATGGAAAAATCATGGAAAGTCAGAAAAAGGCTGGAAAAATCATTAAAAAAATCATAAAAAATCAGAACAAATAAGATAAAATCAGAAAAAATCAGAACAAATCAAGCAAAGACAGGAAAAGGCAGAAACAAAATAAAGGAAAATCAAGGAAAATTAGAAAAATACAGAAAAATACAGAAAAAATCATGACAAAAAAAAATACACAATCATAAATCAAGCTTCAAAGATCCATCATACTTTCTTGTATTAGTTCTTAATCAAGTTAAGATAATATCAATATTGAATGCTCAACCTATGGTCTCATTACTCATGGCTATAAGCTCAAAAAATACTAGCTCAGAAAACATGAAATGGATTTTTCTCAAAAAAGAAGTTCATAAAAATATCTACATAATATTGCTTATATAACTAAGCAATATCACTATCTTCATCATCATCCTCTTCTTCACTTTCTTTTTGTCTCATAGTTTGTTTTTTCAGCACATACTTTGTATGATAGAAGAGCATTGTATGCAAAAACCAGTTAAAGTTACTTGGAGTCATTCTTTTAGAATAGAGTTGAATCCACCTAACCAAGCATTTAGTTATTCACATGCCTAAGCAGGAAATAATCAGAATAAAATATCTAAATATAATGTTATCATACCTGAGTATTAAAGGCATGCTTATAAACAGTATCTCCTTTTTTGTTTACTGCTGCTATAACCAAGTTTGGTGCAGACCCATCTAATGGAGCAGGGTTACACCATTTACAACATAAGATGTCAGATATTCAATGGTTGATGTAGTGATAGCTGTCCACAATAAACCTTGTGGTCTTTCTCCATGTATCCCAGTTTCCACTAGCAACAATAGTCTGAAGCAATAGACAAGCTTTATCAATACAAACATAATCAGGCCTAGATTCTTCAGTTGGGTATATTTTTTGCAAAAACTGTAAAATATTTGTTGGAGACTCTGCTTTGTCAAGTTTTGTCCAAGCTATCACTACTCCACATGGAGCACATATAGTTTCAACACAGCAAAAGCATGATGGGCTGAAATAATGTTTTTGCTGCATATCAGATGCTGGTTCATCATGGGGCTGTGTATTTGTTGTTGTTCCAGGCTGCCAGGGCATTCTTTCATTAGGTCTCTGAAGCATTCTTTTTACTCCAGACAGAGTCTTTGGATAAAAATTTTGGCAATGTCTTTGCCATTCTCTCTGATGCTGTGTGCAAGCCTGTGTTCCAGTAGTTTTGATATTGGTGCAGTTGTGCATTCTACATGTATATCTATATTGATCCTCATGATATTTGCAGAATACACCCTAATGCCCAATTTACAAATAACAGCAAGTGAGTTGATTCAGATATAGTGGGGATTGATACTCAACTTCCTGACCAAGGATTTGGTCAGGAGTGATCTCCAAAGACTGGAGATCTTGTTGAGCACATAGTGCAACAACAAGAAGGATAATAACCAGTAGAGATGAGAAGGGATGATTTAGAGGTAGCTAGAGACTAGTAGAGATGTTAAGGACAATATAATTAACAAATTGAAGTACTACAATACATTCAAAGTACTTAAATACTAGAAAGTCTTAGTACCCAGAGTAATATGCAAAACACTACAATCATACTAGTGCAATGGAGAAGTAAGTGGGTTAAAAGAACGAGAGCATATGATGAAGACTAAAGGAATACAAATTGAATGTTAATGCAGAGAGATATACTACAAAAAGTATAGTGTGTGTGGCTGAAACAAAGTAAGTGCAAAAATGGGAATGGACTGGAGTAAACCTGAGTAAACACTGGAGACAAGCTGAGAGTCAGAATAGCATTGGGATTGATTGTAAACAGTTTGGAGATAGTGCATGCTGTGCTGTATAGGGATATGACACAAGGACTTTTATTATTCCTTGTAATTATAGCATTGCCACTTCTGCTTTTATTATTACAATTAGCTATACTCATATTTCAGTAGCTCTCTTCTGTACTATAGTCTCTAATCCAAATATCAACTAAGATCATATCTGGTCCCTTTGATTCACTTCCAATCTTCTGACCCTCTTCCAACTTGTCTTCTAGTTGACTTACATCAACTATTCCTATCTCACCCTTGACACTAGACTTAGACTCTGGTCATCATTAAATGTTGATCACTTCCAACACTCTCCTGACATCCTGTAATTATCTTCTGCCATTTGGACTACTTGTCTAAGTTAGAACCCATAAGAACTGGAAGGGTGCAGCACATAAGCTGAAGCTGACAGTTCTTACCCTTAGCATTACAGTTGGAAATCTTTCCAACATTACTTCCAATGTAGCACTTTGTAGCCTACAACCTCTAGTTCCTATTCATCTGTTGGAATGAGACTTGACAAAACTCAAAAACCTAACATGTGGTCTCACCACTGTTAAACCAAACCTTGAACCCAAGACCAATGAACTTTGCCTTGAACCTATAACAAAGGCTTAATTGCCATAACACAAAGACTGTTGACAGGGTCCACAGGAGATTCTGGTCAACTAGAACTAAGAGACTTGGTTTGTGTCATATCCCTATTTGTGTCACAAACTGGCTTTCCAGGATATAGCCCAGAGGTTCCAGGCAGATAGAGTATGTGAGGTTACCAGGGAGAGACTCCAGAGACTCCAGGAATATCTCCAGGAAACATGTTCAAGCACTACCAGGGTAAGAGAGTCAAGATGGGCAATGGCTTCAGCTTATGTGCTGCACCTCCTTCATTCCTAATGCCCAATTTACAGATGACTGTGAGTGATAAGTTCCAGGTATATTGGTAGTCAATACTCAACTTCCTGACCAGAGATTTGGTCAGGAGAGGTCTCCAGAGACTGGAGATCTTGTTGAGTGCAAAGTATGATGATGAGAAGAGATTATAAAGTAGAGATGAGCAAGGAGGGCCCAGGGATAGCTTTAACCACTAAGTAGAAGTAGAGAGATTAATAAAATTAACAAACTGAAGTACTATGATACATTTGAAGTACTTAAATACTAGAAAGTCTAAGTAACCAGAGTAATATGCACACTAGTAGCTGCCACTTGTATCATTATTTTATAGGTAAGTGGCTACAGAGCAATCTGTTAGCTCACCACAAATTTAATGAAACCAACTTCATTGGATTTGCCTGTCTGTTTCATTCTCATTATTGCCTGTGTGATTTCATAACTGCCAAGGATTGTATCATAACTATTTCCTATGGATTTCATAACTTTTAGTAAGTGTTTCATTGTGATTTCATTTCTTTTATAAGCTTTATAACACGTAAAGCATGGGAAATATTTACATAATCCATGGGAACATTTGATATATGCCTTATATAGCAATATTAACTCACACTCTCCATGGATCTGAGCCTCAAATCAAAATTTACTTCAAGGTAGTCTGTGATGCTGTCCCAAGAAGTCACAATCTAAATTAAAGACAAAGCATCACCTATTACCATATATAGAGACTTAAAGTAATTGCCTGCAAGTTATGATATCATTAGATAGCACTTTGAAATACTGTGGAAAAAATCTAAAAATAGAACATTGAGTTAAATTATAGCCACTATCTGGGTGATTCTATATGTGGTTAAATTATGTCATAAAACCTTTTTCTTATTGAGAAAAATGCAAAATATTTTCGAAATATCGACTCTTTTGCTACCATGGGAAATTTCTAAAAATAGATTTTTAATCTAAATTGTAGCCCTTGTTTGGGTGATGCTATATATAGTAAAATCATGTCATAATATGCTTTCCTCATTGAGAAAAATGCAAAATACTTTCAAAATATTGAGTCTTTTTGTCAAATTGCTTCTGATAATTCAGGTGAAAATAATAAGTTATGAAATCCCATACACAAGTAATGAAATCACACAAATAAGTTATGATATTCATCTTAGATAGTAATGAAATTGACCTCCTGGCAAGAATGAGAATGAAACCGATAGGCAAATTTAATGAAGTGGTTTCATTAAATTTGTGGTGAGCTAACAGATTGCTCTGCAGCCACTTACCTGTATAGAATGATACAAGTGGCAGCCACCAGTCTTATAACATGGTTCACATGTCAGAAGGAAGTACTGTGTGGTTGGAAAGTCATTGGATGTCATATCTTGTTCCAACCATCACTCATCACCATCTTGTCACACTCCAATTTGCTGCAAATCTCAAGCCCTTGCAGCTGAGCCTTGGCTGCATTGGCCAAGTCCTTGCTGACTATGTGTTTCAGATATCTCACATCAAGTCTCCATTCCACATTAGTCTCAGTTCAAGTTCCTTATCTTTCATTTCCACAAAGCCTTTTTGAGCTAGCTACCTTAGTCTCCACATATTCTCCATTCATCTGACTCTCTCCACACTTTAGTTACAACCTGACCTCTACTTCTACATGCTTCATATATCTTCATTGGACTTAGTATCAAATAGCGTATCTCTAGGAATACCCCATTCCTTCACCTTTGACTTCCTAAATCCATGTGAGCAGTTCACCAAATGTTTCATGTATCTCAACTAGAGCCAGAAATTCCCAACACCATCCTCAATTGCATTCAGGACCCCCTTCCACCAATACTTATTGAAGGTAAACCTGAATATGAGATTGCTGAAATCCTAGATACCAAGATAGACTGCTGACATTAGCTATGCAACCTTCTATACCTTGTCTGATGGGCCAGCTATACAGGGACCAACAAGGAATCATCTTGGCTACTAGCAACTGAATTAGGCAATGCCCCAGAACTCATTTCTGACTTTCATACCAGATACCCTAATAAACCTGGTCCTTGGGTATTGTCTTAATAGTTTCAAGCTTTACATATAATGGCCAATAGCCATCTTCAGCCAGCTGATTTTTCATTCTTATATAGTTCATTTTACGTTATATTTACCTCACTTTACTTATGTTCACACTTCATTTCAAGATAACAATTGATTTTACATACAACCAAAAAAGAAAGACAATAACAACAAGATATTATATATATATAAATAGCTGTACTCAGTCATTCCCCTTGGACTTCCACTTCACTCTTCCATCCTAACCTCTTCCTCATCTACTCTCATTGGCCCCTCTCCATCTTCTGTCATGGGGCCTTCTACATCTTCCCTCATTGTTTCTGGCTGCATTGGCTAAGGGGTGGCTGTGCATTATCTATGCCTGTGGCTGTTGGCCCAGGAGAGGCCATCTACCAACTTCTATCTGCAGGTTCAGGCTGGCTGACCTCAGCCACCTCTGGACTTCTTTGGCCCCTTACATTGGTTCCTTCTAGTTGCTGGTTGGCAATGAGCAGCTCCACCTGGTTCTTTGTGTGCTGCTTCTGTTCCTGGGACATCACATAGGTGTCCACAGACACCTTCTCCAGGAGATCTTTCATCTCCAATTGATGCTGTGAGCATCCAAGGAGGCTCTTGGTAGCATCCTTGTTATGAATGGCTGATGTCTCCTGAGCAGCTGCCACCCTCTCCACCACCTTGACCAACCAGTCCTGACCCTCCCTCAAACCTTCAAGGACCACAGCCATGCATTCTAAATATGGCCAAAGTCCTGGCCCATCAACTCCTTCCCCTTCATTCCATTGTCACTGCTAAGCTCAGTCACTTCCACTGACTTCACTTGTCTCTTCTTTGGCTGTGATCCCTCAGCCTTCTTGTCAGCCTTGCACTTCTTTGGCACAAAGGAACAGGCCATGCCTGCCTTCATGCACTTGTAGCAAGCAGCCTCTACCTGGTCCAGAAATGCAAAGACAAAGCAGCAGTGGCCTTGATGGGTGCACTGGTCACACTGGTCTTCAACCACCACCCTTTGCCAGAGTTGTTGGTCCCCACCCTTCTTGGTGTGAGACAACCAGAATTTCTTCACCTTTGGGCCAGGTGACTCCCCCTTTGCAAACTCTGGAAGCACTGTGGTAGCAGTGATTGAACCATCTTTGTGCTGCTGTACAAGTCATTAGCCAAACTCATGGCCAATATACCAGCCACTTACCACCTTCTTCCTCATCAGCTTTTCTGTGACCTTTGGCACCCCTGCAATTCCTTGCAACTATTGCTTTTGGTTAGTAATGGCAAATGGACTCATTAAATCCACTTATCTTTGACCCACTTGCCTCATCTTTTGATTTCTCCTTTCCTTCACCTTTGGCCCTGCTGGCACCTTGTTTAGCCATGATCACAGCTGCCTTTTGTTTTGTGGCTGTGTCAGCCTCAAGAACCTTCTCAGCCACCTCTTTCACAATTTGACATGCCTCTTCCTCAGCAACCTTTTGCATGGCCTCATGCACCTTCCACTCAAACTTCTTTCTTGACTTTTCAGCCACTTCAGCAGCCTTTCTTGCCCACCACTCCTCCTTTGCTCTTAACTTCTCCTCATCCAATTTCTTAGTCTGTTTGGCCAACCCCTGCTATTTCACTACTAGTGCTTTGGACACTTCTGAATCTGAATCCTTGGATGAGGTGTGACTGGTTGTGGGGCTGGGAGAGTGTTAGGACATATCAGGAAAACAGGTGGGTGTTGGAGTGCTGTGTGGTTGTCAAATGCTTCCTTGCATTCAATGGTGGTGGTTGAATTTTGCAGATTAAACTTTGAACAAACTGCCAATTTGGCCTACAAAGACAAACAAGTTACCTCAGCACTAGGCATCTCAAGGGTTTGGCACTAAGGGGGGAATACTGCCATATTCTGTTCCAGCTGTCACTCATCACCATCCTGTCATACTCCAATTTGCTGCAAATTCCAAGTCCTTGCAGCTGAGCCTCAGCTGCTTCAGCCAAGTCCTGGCCAACTATGCATTTCAGATATCCCACATCAAGTCTCCATTCCACACTAATCTCATTTCAAGTTCCTTATCTTTCATTTCCACAAAGCATTTTTTAGCTAGCTGCCTTAGTCTCCACATATTTTCCATTCATCTGACTCTCTCCACACTTTGGTTACAACTTGACCTCTACTTCCAAATGCTTCATATATCTTCATTAGACTTAGTATCAAATATCCTATCTCTAGGAATAGTATATAAGCAGTAGTATTCAAGTTGTAGTTCCTTATTTTGTTAATTGTATTGTCAATCCACTTCCTGGCTTGATATGCACTCTATACTCTCTCAATCTCTTGTCTGATCCCTCAGCCACTTCAGCTAACCTTTGGCCAAACCTTGGCCAAACACTTGTCTCTTCATTGATAAGCTGAGCCCTCACCTCTTGCTTGACCTCTGTCCTCATTGCTTGCTATATGAATACAGAACTAGGATAGTGGGTGGCACAGCACATAAGCTGAAGCCAACATCCTATATTGTCTAGTGTCTTTGTGTATCATCAGACTCATACCTCAGCTATATTTTCCTTCCTGTCTGGCCATGTTCAGGTCTTGACATTGGAGACAACTTTGGTGTTTAACAACTAGAGACTAAGTCTAGTGTTAAGAGCAAACCCAGACTAGTAAACTAGAAGGAAAGTCAGAAAGGAGTTAGAAGTCCCACACTCTGAATTGGTGGCATGGATGTAGTTATTCATGTATGCTATAAAAATTAGTTGAAGTAACTGAACAAGGTTTGGAACCATTTTGAGCTATATCACATTTGGCTCCTACTTTAACATTAGTTAGCAGTGCACTAAGATGTGAGCTGTTATGAGTAGGAAATGTCACAAACTCATTTCTGGGTAAGACCTCAAGTTCATGGGCAGAGAGTAATGCAGGAGGGGCAGGGATAAGAACCAGAGACTCTAGAGATATCTCTGGAAACATGTTTGAGTGCTACCAGAGGTTAGGTGTCAGAGAATGGACAATGGCTTCAGCTTTGTGTGCTGTACCCCCCTTTATTCCTAATGTCCAATTTATGGTTGAAGGTTAATAGTCTAGTCCAGGGATATAAGTGTGCAATACTCAACTTTCTGACCAGAGATTTGGTCAGGAGAAATCTCTGAAGACTGGAGATCTAGTTGAGAACAACTAATATTGATAAGAGAGATTTAACAAGAGAGAATAATTGAGGATGGCCAGAGGTAGCTTATCCATTGAGTAGAGTGTAGTGGAAACATTAATTAACAAATTGAAGTACTATGGTACAATCAAGGTACTTAAATACCAAGAATTGTAACTACCCAGAGTAATAATGCAAAGTACTAAAAGATACTAAGTAAAATGGAGAATAAAGTGGGTAAAAAGAAAGAGGGCATATGACAATAACTAAGGAGTATGAACTAAATGTTAACACAGAGGACATACTGATAACAGACTAGTGTCTGTGGCTGAAACATAGTATTTATGAAAACAGAAATAGACCTGAGTGAACCTGAGTAAACCTGGAGATGAGCAGAGTGTTGGAAGAGTGTTGGGATTGATCATAAACAGTCCAGAGATGGTGAGCACTGAATTGTGACCAGGATATGACAGGAAATCCAAATGAGAAGCCTACATGGTAATAAATAGAAGCAGTCATATGTGGCCAAAGACACTTCACAAAGCATATTGATGAAGGCCAGGTTTTGGAGGCAAAGTGGGCTGCTTAGTTAAGCCAACAACAGGGATTAAGTAAGGTCCAGGAGATGGATAGCTGCATGGCATAGGTGCTGTGCTCTGCCTGTGTGTTATGTGATGTGACTTTAGGAATTGTTGTATAATTGGGATTTAGCATCAAGGGTTTTAAGCTGAGAGAGTTAGGGGCATGGGTTTGTGAAGAGGGGAGAGCATGGATCCCAGAGAATGTGAATGAGGTCTATACAGCTGCCTTACTTCGACAGACTCTATGAAGTGCATTCGTATCCAAAAGGCAAAACACATGTCCGGGGCGTAATACTTTTCACTTGAGCTATAGAATTGGGTAAAATGCGTATAAAACCTATCCCTAAAGCATAATTAAAGCATTCCTAGGATTTTACGATGATTTATTAACTCGAATCATGCACGACAAGCAGTGACATACCTCCTACAGCTTCCTCAGGAACCTCCCCGCCCTGCTCACGCGCCCCATCTCCCCATTCACATACAGACAGTCTGGGATCCATGGGACCATCCACGCGAACACCTGTGCGACTAGCATATCGTGAGTGCACGACGTCGAAACCCGCCTGGTCTTGGCGAAGAATTTGATGCTCTAGTACTGTTGAAATGACCCGGAACGATGGCGACGACGCGCATGGGGTACGCGGCGTGATCCAGCCTAAGGCTGTAGCACGTCTTCTAGAAAATGCCAGTCGTCTGGATGCATGGATGGTACCGGCATAGTGCGTCATCGGGAGCCTGCGAGTTTCGAGGGCGCCTTTGGAGGTGGGTTTGGCCGGGTTAGCCTCGAGCTGGAGGCAATTGACCAGTAGGTGTGTTGATTTTGGGATGAAGAGATGAGGAGATGAGGAAACACGTACCAGAGCTGCGCTTAAACGTTCGTCACACATCCCTGCGTCCGATCTGCACCAGCCTGCGGGTTCACAAGATGTTCACCCACTTCTTCAGCATCAGTCTCGTCATATTCGCAGTCCCAGTCACATTCATTGCTGGCAAAATCCCATAGGACCTCGCCGAGTGCTCCCAGTTCTCATCGATAACGTTCCCTGCGAGCTTCCAACGAGCACATAGCGGTCTACAAGCGCGGAATCTTATTATACCAGAAAGTGGCCTTCACGTCAGGCTCGGTAGGAGGGGGATAATTTGCGCCTCCAGTTGCATATAGACGGGAAGTGTTTGAGCTGCTCTCCTGGTGGCATGTGTCTCCAGATGCATCGCGGAGAGATGGAGAAATAAAGCCTAAAAGGTGGGCGCGGGGAGGGGGAAGACGTTTCGAAGGCAGAGAGTGGGCGCGTAGTTCCATTTGGATGTAGCGAAAGTAAGGAACGCAGGGGCGGAAAGGAGCATTTCACCTTTGCAGTTGCGGCCGCTTGCTGCTATCACAGCTCTCGAGGAGACCCATGTGCCCCTCGTTTTCTTCCACCGTGACGCATGGCTCACGTCATCCACACCCACGTCACTACCCTGTCAAGTGCATTCAAGTCCACCTGCGTTCGCGTCGAGGGACAGAGTCTTTGCAGTGTAGTAGTGGAGACAGAGGATCAACCCTGTTGATGCCCAAGGATCGGTGTTCTCAGTCGAACTAGGACCTGCATCAGAAATCGAGACATCGAGGCAATAGCATGGATGCGGCGAAGTAGTTACAATGTTCGGCGGCCACGAGAGCGGTCGAGGCTCGAGCAGGTCGACATGGTCGAACCCAACGCCGCAAGCGCATCCACTGCCCTAGGAGACAATGGCTTACGTCATACGCATTGAGCTTTAGGCGCTCGTCTCCGTCTCCCAGCGTCTCCCTTCGTACATTGAGTCCTCCGGCACCGTTGTTCCCGTTATCCAGTCCTCAGCTTTCAACGTCAAATCCAACATGCCTTGCTCCTTTCTGCGATCATCCGTGCGTCATTCCCTCAAACCTTCCAGTAACACCTCTCATCCCACCCAGATTTCGCTGCTCTGTCCCGTCGTCCCTCGGCTCACTAGCACCGCGCGATAGACTGCAGTTGCCTGCAGTTGCCTACCCACTTCCACGCGTAACCTTTCACCAAGAACCTGGTCCAGGATAAAAAGCGCCGCCACTGCCTCCACCGTTTCGTCTTCACGATTTGCAATCCCCAGACCCTGAGCGTGGTTTCATCCATGCTGCCGTGCAGTTCCTCGGTGTCTACAGGGCATGGCGTGTCCGCAGAGAACATGCAACAGTTCTATGCTTTCGAGGATGCCGAGCTTTACTCTAATTTTCGTCAGTCCCCTTCCTCCTCATTTTCCCTCTAGAGTTCGCTCAAGCGCGAGTTACTAGCTAACATTTGACTATCCGCCCAGATATACTAGGGGCGGAGGGTTTATAAGCGGATGCAACATCTCATCAGGGGTGAGTTTCGTCTTTGCTGTACGTTGCTCACTATACTCCTCGCTGACGAAAGACCATTCTCATCTGAACAGTAGTGTGCTTAGTCCAGCGAGCTCGAGACCTTCCTCTAGAGCAGCTCCATCGCATCCAGACTCGCGCATGAGCCTCCCTATGGATAGTTTACGAACTCCTGTGAGTCTTGTCTGCGTCCACCGTCGTCCCCGGACCTTCGTATGCCCACATCGCATATCGTATATACTCAAAGGTAAGCACTACCATAACGCTAAACCTCAGAAGTGCAGATAGGTCATTTACAGACTCTTGCCTTTAAATTATCCAGGATACATAGCACTGTTACTGAGTGCGCGGCTGAATAGCCCGCTACACTTGCCGATCGCGAATTCATGTCCAGCTGCGACATGTGGCTTCACGTCCAAGCGAGCGTCTCCGTCCAGCGTCTTGCATTCCTCTCTGGATCCCTGGAGCCCACGTCAGTGGTTTGACCACGTTAACTCATTAGATAGCAGCTCGCAAGCCGTTGTGTCTTCCGCGATATCTCTCCCAAATTCATCCTATCCTGTGACGGTACCTGCCTAAAATCATCGCGAGCAGTAGGCACAGCTTCCTCGATTACATACTGATTAGACAATAGACACCTGGCTGCATGCGGGCCGACGAAGCCTACTTCCTTTCCGATATCTTCTTCCCCTCTATGCTATTGATCGAGGCGTGTCATGAAGAGGCTAGTGGTACCGGGAGATCGCCAGAAGAACATCTTTGACGGGCACGCCTGCAGTTGGCTCTATGCTTTTGATCGAAGCGTGTCGAGGAGAGGTTGGCGGTTTCGCAGCAATTCGTTTGGGTGGCAAAAGCGCCATAGTCAATATACGACATCCTCGCACTCTGGTTGGTATACGATGTCCACGTGCTCGAGGTTACGGGCGGAGAAGTTGGTGTTCATCGCGCTGTCGAAGATGCCTGGGGCGATGGTGTGAAGGTGGTAGAACAGACGAGTTCCTTTACTTGATCTTGCAGGTACGTCTGAGTTGTGATAGTGAGAAGGAAGAGGAAGTCGGACAGCAGCTACAGTGCAAACGGGATCATTGCTGCACTTGACTTCTCTGTGGCAAGTATGGTTTGAGTCGTGGAAAGCCGGAGGTCAAGAAACTGGGCGTGATAGAGTGTATACAGTGCCGTTCCGTCACTGCATACTATTTACCGAGATGGCTGCGTTTGACCTAATTATGCGCCCATAATCACTCGGCCATCCTATACATGAAAAGAGAACGGCCTTTTGTCCCTGAGTTTATTAGTCAGTAAGGACCCTTTTTAGTCAGCAGATG
>JASFDF010000699.1:0-13007 GCA_036937115.1 Nidularia sp. FH-822889 | reverse complement strand
TGGATTACGACCGATGACGGTATCGATTTCTTGTTGGACAGTTTGGTAGGCTTTGGGGTTCTTGAGTAGATAGTACAGAAGGAATGAGAGCAAGCCCGATGTTGTTTCGTGCCCTATTATAATCATTAGAGGTGTAAATTGATACAGAGGGATCTAATTTAAACGTACCAGCAATCATGAAAGTAACTAGATTATGCATGATATTGTCATCATCCATACCCTCTCCGGTCTTAGGATCTCTCCCGAAAATCATCGAGTTCAACAAATCCTTCTTGTCATTGGGATGCGCCTTTCTCTGTGCTACGACATCACCAGCTGTTTTCTTCAGCACAGAAATATCTTCGTCGTATTGTTTTTGTGCGCCTCGCATAAAGTAGTTCGTGAACGGAGTCCGGCGAGATCGATTACTAGATTCAACAAGCATCCCGCTCATCGCCTTAATGAAGGGGTGCATATCAGGGCGATAGAAAGAGTTGAATCGGGTATCCATGGCGCATCTATTTTAAGTCAGTTCACCATTTTCCGACCGCAGGAATAAAGAGCGAAAAGCGTTGAACATGGACACTTACAGGGCCAGAGTATCCAACGTCAACCTTGTAAAATCGTTCACGACATCAATTCTCTCTTCTCCAAACCTCGCCCATTTAGCAACCAACTGGCCAGCAATATCATGCATCTCATCAAACATATTCCTGATACTCACCGGCCCAAAGGCTGGCATAAGTATTCTATGCGCAATTCCCCAGTTGTGCTCGCCAGGGTAAGCAGTGAAGAGACCGTCTTTAACAGCATTACGAGTTTGAGCCAAGGCAGCTTTGACAGCTTTGGTGAAACGCTTCTCATCACAAACTTCGTTGAGCAAAGCTCGGGAGGAAATGACCACTCGCTCTTCACCGCCGAGTGATATCTTATAGATTGGACCTGGAAGGGTAGACAAATTAAGTACAGCAAGGGGTGTGGAGTAGAAGTTAGAAAAGTGGAGGTAATCCGCATACCGTACACGTCGGCTAGATGTTCAAAGCTAGCTACTGGCTGGACGGGGTCGACATCCCGCAAGTTTCCAACAAGAGGGAGGGGAGGTGGGCCAGGTATAGGTACGAGATTCATTGTTTCTGTTGTTTAAATCGATAGCAGGTATATTGTTAGGACAGAGACAACAAAGATTCCTTCACGTATTTATACGAAACCAACACTTTGCGGCTTTTGTCGGTGGAAAAAATCCAGTGCTTCCGCTCCTCCAAGGGAACCCATCGTTCTCAGAGTGGGCCAGGCATCTTTAGAACAGTCTGCGACATCTCCGGAGGTGTAATGATTCTGTATCAAGATCCTGAATGACTTAAACGGTAAATTAATGGTTTGCACCTATACACGTTGAAATTGGGCACACACCTATAAAACCTTCATGAGTATAAGTTCCTCGATAAGACCTGGAACCTGGATGGTAAGAACATTCTTAAGAAAATCACAAGCGACAGATAAAGTAGGACGGGGATGGACGGGCACTCCTTTAGAAGCCAGAACACGACTAACAGCGGTCAGCGGTTGACCTGAAGCCTTCTATCAAATGATAAGAAGACTCTTTGAGAAGTCACAAGCGACAAAGAACGTAGAGCGGCGATGAACGGGCGCTCTTTGTCAAGCTAGACTCACGAATAAGGTAGGCCGGTAAAGGACGGGCATTCTTCTGTCGAATGAGTTTAAAATTCTTACGTCCGGAGCCACGACTGTGGGGAAAGCCTGTCAATTGTATTGCCCTTCAACTGCCGACTTTGTATATTGTACACCAGGCAGATTAACGTTTCATGTCATGTCTCAATCGAACCTAAGATCATTCAGAAAACATCAGAACAACGACAGTACAGGATGCAGAGGATTGTAAAACTCACTTCAGGGAAGAACAAGTGAACCTAGTATATGGAAGTACATAAGAATGATTTACATCGATAATGCGGCCTGCAACGGCAACCACTATCAAGACGAAAATGTTGTAATTGGGGAAAAGAGAATCGTGGTGGCACCACTGACAGAACCCGCCGACTCAAATCAACGTAATCATAAGAACATAGGCAACCAAAAAAAAAGTGGAGACGGACAAAGGTTTGATGATTCGAATACGGGAAACACAAGCCTGAGATGCCGCTGAAAGTTGGGCAACAACCATGAGAGACGGCACTTTTAGTCATTACACCATACTTGGATATTGAAAACACACTTAAGATGAAAGAGGCTGTCAATACCATCGATACCGTCGTAGGAAAGAAAAGAACTTAACCCAGCTACCGAGTGTTCTTTCCAAATAGACCTAGCATTGCGATTATTGAAGTAGATGGGGTTATTCAAATAATTATACAAAACTCGCCATGAATATGGATATGATCACATCAAGTTCTCTCGAAATGGGGAAACAACAAAGAACTTATGCGGCGTTATCGGCCCTCATACATGATAATATTTATCACCTGCCTCAAAAATAAACAAGTGATGCAACGCTCAAGCTCTCCTCGGGTACCGAGGAGCGATCGGGCGAGGGGGGAAATTCACTGGCATTAGCAATGGATTCGAGTTCAAGACATCTCATGAGATGGAGGATGGAGGGGTTAAAAGTAAACGGCTCACCTGTTGCTAGCTTCTATCAACTACCACGAACTCTGCGAGGCACGCATCATCCTACCTGAGCTCATCTGAACAGAGTGCACGGAGGCCAAGTACCCGAATCACCTTGCTGGACGTGAGTATGATTGAGCATTTGAGGGGGTTCCATTGAGCGGGAGGGCCCATCGCTGAGGCTGAGGTAAGATGTCGTGGACGATGGTGAGGACGAAAACTGTCACGAACGGGGGAGACGAATTATGGAAGTCTTCCTGACACTGGACCAGATGCTTGAGCCCGTCGCGCACATAGGAGTATTTCTCCTCACCTGGTCATCCCATTTCTCTTTCCTGAATCGCACCTAGGACAGAGCCCATCCTCCCTTATCTCTCGCTATATCTTGCCACATCAACTTCATCCGGTGTACCCAAGCACAAAAACAACGATGCGGAATGTCCAGCCAGCGCATTGTTCTCTGTCCTTGAAAGATCCCCTTCATGCCACCAACATCGTCAGAGCTGATATGTTGTCCATGAGTACGGCAATGACGTGCCAGGCGAACGATGGTGGTCACAAGGCGGGATGGGTAGCGTGGGCGAGGTGCGGAATGAAGAATAATGTGCAATGGAAGATGTGCCGTGGGAGCGGTATTCCACGCGTCAGATGAAGGAGTAATTAGTGTGCTGGAGGTAGCCAAGATGCCGGATACGTGCAGTGAACGGTGTCGGTGAACGGTGAGCAACGTGTTCACTGCTGGATAAGCGAAGATCGATGTACGGGTGTGCGGAATGAACGAGAGCGGTTGGATGACGCGCTGATGAATCTGACTATAGCGCGTGTAGGCATGTGTAGGATGGTGTCGAACGCTGTCGAGCAGCGGACCAACGGCAGACAATTTGCGCCCCGCTATGCTACTCCAATGATAGATGGTAATGGTTAATGGATGTTGATTTTCGCGGGAATAATAGGCACTTCGCTAGTGTCTAGCTGGGGGTATGATGTATGTACATTCTGGATGAGGTTTTGCAATGGGGGGATCACGTAAGCTTTTTCATGGGCCTTGTGATGGCGCAGCTCGGGCCCTGCAATTGTCCAAGTCGTATATCCTTGACTGTGCCTGACACTACACCAAGTTCATCTGTCTTCCTTCTGTTCATCTTCCTGGCAGAATCCTAAGTTCCAAAACCTTGTCCCAAGAGCTGATGCTTCTTAAGATGAGAATACGTACATACGCGCCATCTAAAGCGTTGATGACGATAACGTGGGATGACACTGCCTGAATAATTGCTGATTTAGGAATCCGCACTGTTCATACTCCAGAAAAATAATCTCCCCGACTTGCCGAAGGCGTACGTCCTCATGCGATGCCGCCGGCTCCTTAGGTCTCAAGATTCATCGCCAGGATCGATATAAACGCTTGGCAGAAGTGCTAAGACTCTTACCGTATGTAAGGATGACTGCTTATATCCTATCAAAATTTCAACGGCAGTGCCGGCGACCATTCATCGCATGCGAATATCGGCACACATAAATTGCACAGAAAGAGCAGATCGCGTAAGAGTGCTTCGAGGGCTGCATGCACGGGCTCATCGTCCTTGGCGATATGAGCGATCCCAAAGTGAAGGCGGGCAAAGAGGGCGCGTTCAAGGCTGCGGTGAGTGGTTCCAGAGTAAGATGTAATGTAGTGCTTTGACATCAATGAGAGGTGGGATTAGAAAAATGGAGGCTATTGGTCCGAATAAGATATGCAAACGAGTGAACCTTCAACTTGGTTTGTTTCTACTATCGTAGCTATGTATGTCTTCGAGCGCAGGATTGCGGGGTCATCGGTGAGGTATTTTGAGCGTACAGCGTCGATCACAATTGATGAGCGTCACATCCAGATTGACTTTTGTTTTTTCTGATTCTCATGATGCAAGTGCAGCGAATAAATCTCCTTCAGTGACAGTTGAGACCGCAATTCCTTCCATCTCGTAAATTTTGTACACAATTTCGGCAGGTATCCCCTCTAGCAAACTCCATCTACTGAATATTGCATTGTTTTCAGCGCTCCGATGCCTTTTGTGTAATATATATACTCTATCATCATCGCCGCTATAGCCGAAATCACTACTACGCCAGACGCCGTACTATGTCTTCAGATCTGTGATATTTTCGTAAGTATTCGTGCTTTGACTAATCCTAGAATTTGTCAGCTGCCGAGCTGCCAAGCGTACGCGTCCTCACGCAATGCCGTCGACTCCGCATCGGGGCTGTATGTATCTATTATCTCCCTATATCAGTACGAATGCTCACAAGTATTTAAGAAAGATGCAAGTCACCCATTAAATAGACCACACCCACGTCTAAGATTCTTTGAACTCATCTTTAATTCAGTAGAGCAAAGAAAAACACTCAATCTAGATATCTATATACTCTAAGGAATCCACAATGTCCTCTCCACCCAAATTCGACATCTCCACCCCCATCGATGCCATCCACGCTGCCTACCCCGGACAGCTCAATGGGCGCGTCCTCCTTGTCACAGGTGCCACCGCAGGGCTTGGGCTCGCCTTCGCGAAATTTGTCGCGACGCACGGCGCGGGCACGGTGATTATCACTGGACGTACCGAGGAAAAGTGCGCGCACTTTCTGAAGTTTAAAAGCAATGAAAACCATTTCTGATCCTTATATTCCATAGATTGGCGCGGGCTCTTTCGGATATTCAATCATCCGTATCTTCCTCTGCTTCCGACTCCAAGCCTAATGTAAAAACCCTCCTTATGGATCTAACTGATTACCCCTCTATCCGTCGTGCCGTCACTGAAGTCACCACGCTCGGTACTAAAATCGACATACTTCTAAACAACGCAGGGATTATGGCAGTGCCATACAAGAAAGTCAACGGGTACGAGAGCCAGTTCGTCGCGTGCGTGAGATTTCCATTTACTCTTACCTACTGGCTATGGCCTGAAACTTCAATTTCATCACCCATTTGCTCAGGAATCACCTTGGCCACTTCCTTTTCACGAATCTACTTATCTCTGCGGGTACCATCGCACAAGGTGCACGCATCGTGAACACCACCTCGTACGGGCACATTTACAGCCCTGTGCGGTTTGACGATATCAACTTTCAGGACGGCAAAGTGTACAATAAATGGTGCGCAACTTATCCTTCCCGGCTCCTATATTTCCTTATACTCACATGAATAAATACTCCCCGGCTGAGCAGGGAGGGATATGGCCAGTCCAAAAGCGCTAATATCCTATTCTCGAAGGGCCTTACCACCCGTTATCGCGAAATGCGCAGCATAGAGAGCTTTTCAGTCCACCCGGGGGCGTACGTACCTTCTCCTGTTTTTATTGCTCCAGACAAATTTAACTATGATCAACTTATCTATAGGATCCTCGAGACGAACCTCGGTGCCCATTTGGACCCCGTGGCGGAGGGATTCCAGAACCCGGATGGAACCTGGAAAACGCAGCTTTCTCTCATTGTGCGTAGGTTTTTTTTTTTTGCTGTAACTGTTATCCATTTTCGCTGTCTGTGTTCGATCCTCTTTCGCTATCTTCAACCTCCATCCATACATCTGCTGACTTGTCACTCACCACTGGTAGACGAAAGACCAAGGCATTGCCACATACCTCTTCGCTGCCCTCGTGCCCGAGCTAGCAGGACAAGGTGGTGCATACCTGACAGAGTCGCAGGTGCAAGAGACGCATCGGCCACTGACAGATGAGGATGCGCAGAAACTATGGGATCTTTCGAATCGCATTTTGGAGACTGAATTTTGAGACTGAAGCGTGTTAAAATGAACGACGCACACCCAACAGCCTCATAGCCAGTTTGTCCTCGGGGAGGGGGGGGGATAGGGTGATGGGAAACGGATTGATACACACAACAACTGTAGCCTGAGACTGTTATATACTGAAAATATGGAGAAACAAATTTACGAATGCAGTTAGCAATAGAACAGCCACAAAAATGTAAATTAAAGGAAAACAAATATGTACGGAAATGCAGCGCATCGCGAAACGCTTGCAAACTGACGCCTAATATTCAAATAACATGCAAAAAAGCAGCGTATTTGAGCACTTGAATTATATCATGTAACTCCGGAAGTTTTCGCTATCTCATCCTATTGCCAATTAAAGAGCATAAACCAAGCTTTCGGTATTAATAGTAGATACATAGTCCGGTCTTAAATATTACAAGTACAGCTTACAGGAGATTTAAATAAAATATTTCAGTTCCGTCTCTTACTGTCAGCTATGCAGGTGCGGTAGATATACACATGATGTACATGCTACTATTACATGATTCTCATATTGCATAAGGTTTGGATGGGTACCACGTCGGGGAGCGGTGACCGGGCGCCTGATAAACCGTGAGAAGTCTTATGTCATTTACTCTTGCGTTACCGCCAAGACCGCGAAGATCCTCTTGTTCCTGAACGTCCTCCTTATCCCCTTCCAGCGCAGGCGGCACACAACGTAAAATCCCGCCCACATTTCGAAATTAGGCATTTTTCATTGAGTCCATTACCTGCGCTCATGTTATGTAGGCGCACCGGAGAAGTACTGGTGGAGATAGACTTGAACTGTGAGATGTGGGCGTCGGCGGTGGAGGTGTTGGGATGGCCGACACTTCCATTCAAGGTGGCTTAAAAGAGAAGGGTCCAGAGTCCTGAGAGTAGATCTCTATCAGGTATGTAGTTAGGCTTCAATAATTCAATAGTTTATACCTATGCTTTCACCTCAATCATAGTCGTTGCTCGCAATATTCAGGTGCATTGAGTCGCGAATACCTGGAGCACACCACCGCTGCGATAGGAGCTCAAAGCAATGGATTCTATCGTGGATCGTGGATCACCTTCATCCTAGCGGTATATGTACAGCCTGCCCCACTTCAGGCCTCTTGATTTCAGGGTCTGCATGTCATGAAAGTCGAAGCGGGATGCCCCTGACCTATTTCAAGCGCCCATCCTTAGTTGGGGTCGGGTCGGGGTGTTCCTGGATATCATCTCATGACCCAGACTCTATATGAAACTGTGAACGACAGCGGGTGCTACTTGCCTGTGTGAGATCACCTACTAGTACTTAACTTCGCCTCTCCAAGCTAATTGGTTCGCTTTAGCATAACTGATCATCGACTGTCTATAGGATGAGGTTATTCACATTTGTATTCTCACTCCTCTGCGTCACTGTTGTTTTCGCTCGTCAGTACACTGTCGTCAACTCCTGTCCACAGGCGATCAACCTCTACTTGGGAGACAGCTTTCAGCAAGTTCTTGCCGTCAATGGTGCCGTCACTCAAACCCTCGCGGACGATGCAGGTTTCTTCTATACCGATGTCAATCGTGTATCAGGATCTACTAGTCCTGGTACAAGGGCAGGATTTCTTCTCGAGGTCGGTTCTATACTTTCCTATATTATCTTCTGAGTCAATATGCCTTTTTAGCCGCAGTACAGATATTACTATATGGTTATTGATCCGCTTAACTTCAATGTCGCCATGAGCATCACACCCAGTGTTCCTACGGTATGTTATGCATATATGACCAACGTAAGAAGCTGATACGATACATACGAACAACTAGAGCAATGGCTTTTGTCCTAAAATCGAGTGTGACACGGCTACATGTAGCACTGCCTTCACGACACCTCCATCTCATCTGATTCCCCCCTCAACTCCTGTTGTACCCACTCCCCCTATGTACTCCTGCCTCGATGCAAACGCTGCTTTCACGGTCACGTATGTCTTTTGCCTACCTCTCATGAGATAGCCTCTTGACATAATAGTCCAGCTTCTGTCCGGCTGGATCTCTCCCACCTTCTTCCGGTGTAGCGATACATCCAAATGGCGACTTAGGGAGATGCCTCGATGTCAGAGGCGCAGTATTTGCAAGCGGGACACCTGTTCAAGAGTAAATTTTGTCTCTCGTTAACCACGCCCAACCCTCTTATCTATCCTACAGCTGGGCTTGCAATGGGACACCGGCTCAGCGTTGGATCATTAACCAAGGAAATACCAAAGTGCAGCTGGCGGGTACAAACTTCTGTTTAGATGCTGGATCGTGTGAGTCAAACAACTGAAATCGTCATTCGTACAATCCTAAAATCAAAACCGTGTTCAGCTCCTGGAAATGGCGTTGGAATGAAGATATGGCAATGTTATGATAATCTCCCTGCGCAAGCTTGGTACTATACCAACGATGATCGCATCGCACTAACCAACCAAGGTCATTGCGAACTGAGTTTCTCTTACATTATGTTGAATTGACTCGTTATGCTAGGTCAATGCCTGGATTTACCGAACGGAAATCATGATACCGAGGGACTGCAAGTTCAGACATGGCAATGCACTGACTTCAATACTAATCAAATATGGACTCTCTCCTAGTTCGTCCTTCACTCATGAACATTATTTTTTGGACTGGCATGTTATCTTTGCATTTGATCGCTTCTTTCTGTCGTTAGCAATAGTGCCAGATATATCGCTATATTGCTACTTGTTTTTTTTTGGGCGCCTCCTGGTATTTAATTTCATTCGCGATTTTTTAGTGTGTTCAAACCAGTTTTATTCTTGGCGGAAGAATGCAATCAGGGATAGCGAAAAAGAAGCCATGTCCAGTTACTAGTTCACAATGCCATATTTCGTACCTAACTATGAAGCTTGTAGGTGGTTATTGGTTCCCATGTCTAAAACACGAACGGCCTATGTCATTGTGAAATGCGTCATGCATAAACTGTAGGTCATATAACCACATACTGTATACACCGTGCTCGTGATAAGCCTATCATGCATAAGAACAAACTACATAGCCGAACAGATCGTATGTAGGGTGTGGGAATAAAATTCGAATGAGACAGCAGCCGTCCTATGAAACTGAGAAATGCGCCCCGTGACTGAGCTCTATCGAGGGCGCCTCAGAAGAATCATTCACTTCAGTAAGCATTCTAGCCCATGATTGTCATAGGCAATATTCCATTGTACGGTTTACGACACCTCCCCGACGGCAATCAGGTATTAGAGAAAATGGAGATGGGCTGATGTGGGGGCGCAGCTGAATAGGATGAGCCATAGCTCAAAGCCTTCTTATGAACATTTGATTGCAGCGGACTAGACATTCCCGCTGCAGTAGATGGCCGAGCGAGCGCATGCCCGGAGTTTTGCATACTGTCAGGAACTGGCGCAACAGCGTAATTTTCCCTTTGACTGGCGCGGGATGCCGAGTGATGAGGTTGGAAATGCTCGTCCATCCTTGAGTGATCCATATTCAAGAAGCCCGAGATAGGACTCAACGGCATGAAACCAGGAGGGAGCTGGTCGTCTGGGAGGACGATAGTGACTGGATCGCCGGCCTTATGTGCTCCTGGAGAAGGAGCGTAAATATCCGTGGGTCCCTGGTAAGTGCGAACTTCTGGCTCCCGTGGAAGGTCGATAGGTCTTTCTGCATCTTCTGGCGTTAAAAGAATTGGATTCATAATGGTTCGTCCAGAAGCAGTGGTAGGTGAGTGAGACTGGAAATGGTATTAGAAGACATCACAATAATCAAAGTCTGTGCTCACTGGGGGCTCAACATCAATGTTTGGAATGGTGGTCCCAGTGATTGTTCTCTGGAACTTGTTCCGCAACCACTCGATCGGTGAACGGGTACGCTCTGACGAACTACGACTCGAGCTCGAATTTGATCCCGACGACCTGCGCTGCTCCATAGGCGGCAGAGACGGCGATCGCGGCGTTGGCTCCACTACTTTTGCGGCTTCCTCGAATTTCGGCGCCACAGGCGCAGAAAGAAGGGTCCCACTAAGAGGCATAGGAAGGACGACCTCTCTTGGACGACGAGGACCGCCACTGACGCGTGGCGAGCGTGACCTCGGGAGGCTCACGGGCTCTGTCGTTGATGGGCGCTATAAAGGGATGAAAGAAAAAGATTCTCAAAACTGAGAAATCTCAACAAAGAATGGAGAAAAGGAGGGACAGAACAGCAAACATATGAAGAGATAACGATACACCCGAGTCGAGACGATAGGGAAGAAAGAAGACCAACAAAGTAGAAAAGAGATTTAGCGTACTTCAATAGCATTCACCACCCTGAACCCGCTCAAACGTGTCCCATTCGCGCCTTTCCCAATCGGAGCCCGCCTCAAAGAAGAGTTACCAGGTGTTGACGACCTATGCTGATCCTGAGAATGTGCAGAGCGCCAGTCCTCCACCATTTGTTCCGGGCCCGTCTTTGCTCGCGCCCTGGTTCTGGTCCCAGGTGCCGGCGTAGGCGTGCTAGCATCGCTCCGTGCCCGCTCCCGCATCAAGACCCCCTCTCGCTCGACGCCCCGGTCCCGTGGGGGACTGATGATGTCATACTGCGAGATCCTGGTCGAGACGTGCGAGATGATGGACGGGGAGCGAGGTCGAGCTGCGTGCATACCACTCACATCACTTCCAGCAGTACCCTGATCGTTCGTATTCTGGTTTAGGGGAATAGTGCCTCTCACGCTTCCCTCATACGCGTAGTCACGCACTCGCGATGCCCCATCTCCTCTATGTGACTCGCCAGCCTCGCTTCGAGCGGGCACCGGCTTGCTCAGTTCATGCGGAGGGGGCAGTGAGATCATTGAGTCTGCCCCAAGCGTAGGTATATACCCATCTGGGGGAAGCGCGAACGCCTTGTGCTCGACGCTGGGACTACGATTTCGCACAGACACGGGGCGGATCTCGCTCGCTGGGTCATCAAGGTTTACGCTAGTCGTCGATCGGCCTTCGTGCGTCGTCAACGAGCGGCCCCTGCTATGATCACCGTTATAGAAGGGATTTGCAGATGAGGAAGCAGTGCCGTTCCCATTGAGATTGACGCTGGATCCACCGAAGTGGCTTGTGGAACCGGCCTGGATGGCGATGCTTTCCGGGGAGCGGGAAGGTGCAGGATTGGGAATGGACTTTGGCCGCGAGGATGGCCGAACAGGCTGCTTCGGCTGCGTGGAAGGCACGCGCATGGGCATAGGGGTAGTTGAAGTCGGGATAGAGAGGGGAACAGCATGTGATGCTGCATCTGGCGGCGCTGATCTCTGCCGTTGAGTACCGGGTGGGCTGGGGCAATTATGAGTACATGGTCATAAACAGCAGGGGACAGATGGACATACTGAACTGGGACTGATCTTTGTGACCTAGACCTCTCCGACGATGACGAAGAGACAGGCGACCTCGGAGCCTCTTCGAACCTCTCCCTGCGCTCCGCATCATTATGATCGTCTTCATAATCATCCTCACCCCTCTCGTTTCTTCCTCGTCGCCGGATCAAGTTACCGCGCTCTGTCCATCCCATCATCCGTCCTCGCTCCAGCCCCTCCCTGTACCCCATCCGCCTGCCCTCCTCCGTGGCCTGCTCGACCGCCAGCTGCTCGATCACCTTCCTCGTCTTCTCCCGGTCCCGCCTCGCACGGTCCTCAGCATCCATCCGTAGCTGTTCTATGCGATCTACCATCTCCTGCGCACGCAGTATCTCTGTGAGGAGCCGAAGTTCAGATTGGCGACACTTCATCTGCAAACTGAAAGTGATTCACGAACCTTTCTGTGCCAGATCATACTGCACTTTGTAGAGCCTCAATTCTTCCGTTACCCGGGCCAGGTCTCGCTCAGCCGATCGTCGAGCTTCCACGGCAGCTCTTACATGCTCAAGCATCTCCGTCCCCTGCCGTTCAGCGGCGTTCGCGCGCGTAGTTTCCTGGGAGAGCCTCTCTGTGGTAAGCAAAAGCAGGGCCGACACCGACTCAGGGGTCTTGGCCCTCCCTGCGCCGCGGGATGGGTGTGAGTCCGTTGGCGAGGGGTCGTTGAATAGACTGTGGATCCCGTCTGGGCCCCGCGACAGCAGTCGGGCATAAGTGCGGGATAGGGAGTTGTGATGTTTCTGGGAGGTGGATCCTGAGCTGTGGTGTGACGATTTGCTTGGTTGTGCGGGTTGGGTGGGTTCGGGTATAGGTGGTGGGTCAAACCTAGAAGACGTGTTTGAGTTCGTTGAAGGAGGCGGTGAGTGGGCGTCATTGGCCACCATCTGCTCGAGGTACTTCGCGGCAGACATCGTAGGTGTCTTGAATACAGGTCTACAAGGAATCTCAATCGTCAGGACTCGGAACAATTGTAGCAATAAGCTGGCTGAACATACTTTTCTCCTTGACCGTCTTCATCGTCGTTGTAGGTGAATGTCCCATCCATGGCCATGCCTCCGTGGCCGCCTGGGCGACGGAGTACAGGTGTAATGGTGACGGGGAGAGATCGGAAATCCGAGTGAAAGATGCGTTCAAGCTATACTTGAAGAAGGGAGGCATTAGAAGCCTCGTGGGGGCGTCATTGTCTCCGAATTCGCAGTGTTCCTGGGTTCGAACTGACGAAGCAAGCGTGGTCCTGTGATAAGGCCAGTGATAAGTACCAGAGTACCG
>JASFDF010000698.1:0-10098 GCA_036937115.1 Nidularia sp. FH-822889 | reverse complement strand
AATTAGTCAATAAGTCCTGCAAATCATTGTAGTTCACCACAAAAGTTCAGTTTTACATGACAATCATTCTATTATACAACTTGTAAGGAAGACTTTTGTTATTTCTACCCCAATCATGCAAAAAGCATGTTTTTTGTGCTAATTAACCATGTGTCATATCCCTATATGATGCAGTGCATGCTATCTCCAGACTGCTTACAATCAATCCTGATGCTTTCCTCAGGTTTACTCTGGTCCATTTTCATTTTTGTACTTACTATGTTTCAGCCACATACACTATACCTTTCATGGTATATATTGCATTAACATTCAATTTGTACTCCTTGGTCTTTGTCATATGTTCTTCTTCTCTTGACCCACTTACTTGCCCACTTCACTAGTATGATTTTAGTACTTTGTATATTTACTCTGGTTACTCAGATTCTTTAGTATTTAAGTACTTTGAATGTACTGTATACTTCAGTTTGTTAATTTTACATCTCTCCACTCTCTACTCAGTGGTTAAGCTACTTATAAACACCCTTAACCATCTCCACATGTTATTTCCCTTCTTGTTGTCATATTTCACACTCAACAAGATCTCTGGTCAGGAAGTTGAGTATCAATTGTTCACATTCCTGAATCATATCACTCATGAACATCTGTAAATTAGATGTTAGGAACAAAGGAGGCACAGCACATAAGCTGAAGCCATCATTCATCTTGACTCTCTATCCTTGGTAGCACTTGAACACATTTCCAGAGATATATTCAGAGTCTTCAGTATTTCTCCCTGGCCTAACTGTGTATTCTATCTGTCCAGAACTTTTAGGTTATATCCTGGAAATAAGTTCATGACACCATGTACTTATTGCATTTAGAAGCTGTCACACTCTTTATGTGACATTTGTTAATTATGGATGACATTTACCTTAGGTGTCATCCATAATTGACAAAGTCATGTGAGCCATGTGTGACACTTCCCAAAATAGAAATGACACACTCATTAAGGCTGAAGGCACATCAAGAACACATTCATTAACTGGTTACCATGCTTTTTTTTTTTTTTGAGATTTGTTTGAAATTGACTGATTTAACAAATATCTATAATGCATACTTTTTTTTTATATGAGAATTAAAGATGTAGTTTCCAAAATAAGTGTTTCTGCATAGTATCAAGTCTTGTTCTCAAAGGTGAATAGGAACTAGAGGTCATAGGCTACAGGGGCAGCCTGTACATGCTATAGCATAATAACACATATGGAAATGCACCAAAAGCATAGTATGGAAACACACTAAAGTGTTAGTTCAGAAATACCATAAGAGAGCCCAGTGGTAAAATCTTCACCACTTAAAATCAAATAATTTGACTGGTGAAATTTTCACCACTTGTAGTCAAATATCTGAGTGGTGACATTTCCACCACTCCTAATCAAGTATTTTGAGTGATGAAATTATTACCACTCAGTCTGACAATTATGAATAAAATTGTTCTATCACAGTGGTTGAACCAACAACCTTGCAAAGTTATATTATCTAATATATCTCTAGTGTACCAACACTTTAACCACTGAACCATACAATCTTGGAAGACCACTACATAAATATATATAAGTGGTGAAGTACTGTGATGAAATGAATGGACTTAGAAAAAAAAATATCATCTTAAATTTGCAAGTGGTGAGATTATTGCCACTCAGACTCACTCTTCTGACTGGCAAGATTTTCACCATTGAATACAACCCTTTTGAATGGTGAGATATTCACCACTCAGATTGAAACATTTTGAGTGGTGACTTGTTCACCACTTAAACTCACTCATCCAGTGGTGAGAATTTTACCACCTCATTTAATTAATCTGAATGGTGAGATTTTCACCATTTGCAGGCTAAGTAGCCTGAGTGGTGTGCATTTCACCATTGGGATGTTGAATATTACATCACTTGACACATAATGATATAAGCTTCAGAAGGACACTGTAGCTCAGTTGGTATAATACAGAGATAGATTAGTGCATTTGCATTGTGCATATTCTCTGCTGGTTATATGTTCAATACCAATGGTATGTAAAGTTTATTTTTTTTTGGTATTTACTTCATGTGGTGATAATCTCACCACTGGAAGTCAATGCTTTGGGTGGTGAAATATATACCATTGGAACTCTTTGCTTTTGAGAGGTAATATTTTCACCACTGAGCTCCCTTATGGTTTGATGGTGTAATACCATACTACTGCTTTAGTATATTTCATACTATTATTTTAGTGTATTTCCATATGTGTTATTATGGAATAGCACATACAGGCTATATGAGGCTACAATAGTGCTATGTGAGAAAATGTCAGAAATAACATTGGAAGGATTTCTGACTGTAATGCTAAAGGTAACAACTGTGAGCTTCAGCTTATGTGCTGCAACCTTCCAGTTCTTGTGGATTCTAACTTAAACATGGTCTACATGCCAGAAGAAAGTACCATGATGTCAGAAGGTTGTCAGAGATGACCAAGAGGTAATGACAGCTAGAGTCCAAATCTAGTGTCAAGGACAAGATAAGATTAGTTAATGTAAGTCAACTTAGAAGGGAAGTTAGAAGGGAGTTGGAAGGGTGAAAGCAAACCAGAGAGACTAGGTTGATATTTGGATTGAAGACTATAGTACAGAACAGAGCTACTTGAATACAAGTATTGCTAATTGTAGTAATAAAAGTGGAAGTAGCAATACTATGGATATGAGAAATAACAGAAGTCCTTGACACATAATAAAAGTAGCAGAAGTGAAAGCAGAAACATAACTGAGCAGAAGCATACATAGAAATGGTAATTTTTAAATGATAGGGACAATAGTTCAGAGATTAGCTATAAATGGAAATAGGTGAGAAATGTTGGAAGCATATTGGAAAATTGTAACAGAGTGTTAGGAAGTGTCAGAAGATGTCAGAAGAAATTGTGGTTGTGACAGTATTCCTCCCTTAAGCCTGAGCCCTCACAGGATTGATCATAAATGTTTGGCTTTATTTGGCAGAAAAAAATTTCTGGCACATAAAAAAGCAGATAGTTGTAGGGTGATGATCAAAAAAAAGCTTTAAACACCCCACTTCCATGTTTGTTACTAAAAATAATCATCATGCCTGCTTCTTCTTCCCAGGCCCCTGTATCAATTGAGGAGCAAAGAGCAGCATTTGTGTCAGGATTCACTATATTCCTGGAATATACTTGACCTATGGAATATACTTTATCCATGGAATGTTCTAGAACATGGAACATTCTAGTACATAGAATATAGATAACCCAAGTCTGAGTCAGAGGCTTACTAAGTCAACTACTCAGCTGTGTCTTACTCAGCTGTATATGACTCAGATGCTTATTCAGCCTAGCTATGCAGTAGTTAGTCATTCCTTCAGAATATTCTAGAAGTAGTGCTCAATAGTATATACAAGCCTTAGACCTGTGCCTCCAGCCCATGCAAAAGTTGCTCTGCTCCTAATGCTGGCAGGCTTCTAGCATGGGTCACAGCTTGTTAGGGGCTGCCACCCCCAAACCCCTGCCCAAATCCCAGGGTGTCAGCTTTGCCTCTGCAACCCATTTCCATCATTAGTAACTTGCTGACTAAAAAGAGTTCTTACTGACTAAGACATTCAGGGACAAAAGACCATTCTCTTTTCATGTATAGGAAATCCCTCATGTACAGTAGCTAGTCTCAGCTTCAATCTCTTAGGAATCCTACTGTCTAAAGGATGCCTTAAGTCATTGAATGTCTCACTTCCTCATTCTCCTCCCCTTTTCTCAAGCTTGGTATTAGTGGCCTTGTTATCCTGATAGTGTTGTTCTGACAATTTGAGTGCAAGAAGCACAAAATAGAGGAGGAGGCTCTCTGCTTGGTGGAGAAGAAGGAACATGAAGTGTGGTGCCTGGTGGAAGAGGCTAGAATGGCAGAGTACTAGTAGGTAGCAGAAGAAGCAGATCATGCAGCACAGAAGGCTGCAGAGGCCAATGCAAAAGCCAAAAGCAAGGGCAAAGCAGGAAGTTCTAGCAATGCAGCAGCACAACCAGAACTCAGCAGAAACAAGAGCAGGCTGTGGTCCACTTTGTACAAATGCTGGCAGTGCACCATGAAGGAGTTGGATTGTAAAGAAGAGTTGTAAGTGGTTAAGTTTATTTTGATGACCTTGCTAATAGTTTCTCAGTGGAAAGAAACTGTGCTGTGCTTGCAAGGTGGAAAGAAACATGGATGTCCTGCAGAAAGACTTGCAGGCAGAGTCAGAGAAGATGCAGGAGGTGTTGAGAGAGCTGGAAAAGAAGCCAGGGTGCAGGTATGCACAGGTTTTGGCAGAGGCAGAAGCAATTGCCACCAGCATCAAGCTGAAGCAGTGGCAACACTTGCCACTGTGGGAAGGGTCAGATACATTGAGGAGATGAACAGAGAGGGAGGTGGAAAGAAGGCAGGTGTATTGGCTGGAGCATGGATTGTTGGAAGAGTATTCCAACAGTGTGATAGAGACTGAGCAGGAGAGGCAAGGAGAATAGTTGTACATGAGCACTGGGGTGCCATTGGAGAGCAGAAAGGAGGCAGAGAAGGAATTGGAAATGGAGAAAGGAGTGGAAGAGGTGGCTAAAGCAGGACAGTAAATATTGGAAGACATTTAAATAGAGGTAGTGGCAGAGGTAGTGGCAGAAATGGAGGAAGAGTCATAGATTCTTGAGTAAATAGAACTAGGAAACATTGTAAATAGTTTTTTTTTGGTCTTATAATCTTTTTTGGTCTCTTTTTTTGTATATAAATCTCTTGAAATCTGAAAACTAAGTGTGCAAGAAAAAATGTTGGAAATAGGTGGAAGAATGTTGGAAATGTCAGAGATGTTGAAAAATCAGAAATAACTACAAAGTTAAAAGGGGTCCAGGTTTGCTTGGATATGTGATGTGGAAGTCAAAAATAAATTCCACTGCATGGTCCAGTTCAGAGGTGGAAAGCCAAGAATATTCTTTTTTGGTGCCTTCATAACCTAACCAATGTACTTTGTATTGAAGCTTGCAAATACAGCATTAGTTGATCTTGGAGTCAACAATTTTGCTAATTTTAAATTCTGATTTTCTGTCAATGTGGACTGGTGGAGGCAGTGGTTCAATACAAATTGGAATAGTGTTGGGTGTGGCTGGTTCTAGCATAGAGATATGGAAAACTGGATAGACAGCACACATAGCATCTGGAAGTCATAAAGTAAATGAATGAGTACATGCTTCTGCTATGATCTTGTAGGGTCCTAACTATTTTTCCAATAGGTTTTTGAGAGTCAAGTAGTGCAGAAGGATTGTGCTTTGACAAATACTCATTGACCTACATAAAAAGTAGGCAGAAGTTGTTAGCATGCATCTCTGGAACCTTGATAATAGACCTGAGCTTCTGCTATTGCAGTCTTGAGTATGGAATGCAATTCATTGAGGTTGACTACAAATTCACAGCTGCAGGCAGAAGCAAGGTCACATTCAGGATGAATGGTAATATTAGGTTTATAACTCTTATTAGCAACAAAGCAGTTGTAACAGAAGGTGCATTGTTGTAGGCAAATTCTGGAAGCAGAAGGAGTTCCAACCAGTTTTCTTACTGGTAATTACAGTATACTTGAATGTATTATTCAAGTGTCTGATTAGTTCATTCAGCCTGTCCATCACCTTCTGAATGGTAACCAGAAGTGAAGTGCAGGCACATGTCCAGAGCCTTGCCAAGTGAGCAGAAGAAGTAGGAGACAAACTCAGAACCTCTGTCAGAAATAATATGCTCTAGTATGCCATGCTTACAAAACACATACATAACAAAGAGCTGTGCTAAATCAGCAGAAGTGACTATGTTGTGTGTCAGAATGAAAATACTCTGTTTAGATAGTTGGTCAACAACTACCAATATAGCATCATAACTGCTGGATGGCAGAAGCTTCTTGATGAAGTCTATAGAGATTGAATTCCATAGGTGTTCAGGTATCAGAAGTTGTTTGAGCAATCCATATGGTTTGTGATGTTGGGGTTTAGAGCATATGCAAGTAACACAAGATTTACAATAGTCTTTGATGAAAGTGTGGAGACTTGGCCAGGTGTACTCCTGTTGGATGAATTTGATGGTTTTTTTCTGACCAAGGTGACCAGAAAGAATGTGATCATGTTTATGCTAAA
Source organism: Nidularia sp. FH-822889 (assembly GCA_036937115.1). NCBI lineage: Eukaryota > Fungi > Basidiomycota > Agaricomycetes > Agaricales > Nidulariaceae > Nidularia > Nidularia sp. FH-822889. The sequence continues at coordinate 3,960 of JASFDF010000698.1, read as the reverse complement.
GGATTTGAAGGCAGAGATCATCAGAAGCAGGAATGTAGATTCTGTTATTAAGGTGCAAGAAAACATCAGTGGAAAGTGACCAATAGCCTTCAGGAACTGTGATGTGTGCAGTAGAAATGGAGTCAGAAGGAAGAGCAGAAATTATGTCATTGTGAAGTTGTTCAATGTTCATTACTATAGATGCATGGAGAGTTGGACCTATGAAATAGGTGGCACAAAGAGAAGCAGAAAGTTGTTGCATAAACACTAGGTGGAAACTATGTGGGTTCACTTTAGCATAGTTATTATTCCCCCCTTTTGGGTAGACATCCCATCATCTAGTAAAGAGTTGGACTTGGTTCCTAGATTTCTGGGGTGGAAGTATATGACCATGTTGAACTGCAAAAGGTATTCTGATCATCTGGCTTGTGAGCACATAAGAATCTTAGTGGCAGAGAATTATTCAAGATTCTTGTGGTCAGTAACAATATCTGTCAGAAGCAGTGCTCCCTCAAGATAATGTCACCAGATGCAGAAGACTTCAAATATTGCTAGAAGTTCCTTATCATGAGTATCATAATTCAGTTCAGAAATAGTGAAGGTGTGAGAGTGAAAAGCAACCAGATGAATTTCATTGTTGGAAGTGATGATAGAAAGAATAGCCCCAAAGCATAGTTGGATGTGTCAGTTTCTACAATGATCTGTGCATCAGGTATCCAGTGCATAAAAATAGGAGCAGAAACAAAAGCTTCTTTAAGTCTGTTGAAAGTGTCACAGCAACCTTGATTGAAATCCCAGTAGACACTTTTCTGTGTAAGTCAGGTGAGCAGAATGGTGATGAACCATCAGTAGGAATTAGCAAATCCAAGGAATGATTGAATATCCTTAACTTTCTGTGGTTCAGGCCAATCCTGAATAATCTTGACTTTGTCTTCTGACATTATCAGACCTTTTGGAAATAGGATGTAGCCTAAATATTCCTCAGAGTCAGAATTGAACTTGCATTTGTCAGCATGAACAAAAAGTCCATGCTGGTGGAGCTAGCAAAAAACTTCTTTAACATGTTTTCAATGCTGGGCAGTGTTGTCAGAATATACAAGGATGTTGTCTAGATAGATGGCAACACAGATGTTTAATAGATCTTGAAAGATGTTGTTCATGAAATGCTGGAAAGCTGCAGGTGCATTAGTGAGTCCAAATGGCATAACTAACCATTCAAAACTGCTGTAGCATGTATGAAAACCAGTTTTCCACCCATCACCTTCTGCTATGCAGACAAGGTGATATGCATGTCAGAGATCTAGTTTAGTATTGACATGTGCTTTCTGAGGACTGTCAAGGAGGTTGGAGATGAGCAGTAGCAGATATTAGTCTTTCTTGGTAATTTGGTTGAGGTTGCAGAAATCTACACAGAGGCAGAGAGATCCTTCCTTCTTTTGCACAAAAAGAACAGGGGCACCATGCAGAGAGCAGGAAGGACAAATAAACCTGATGGAAAGGTGTTCATCAATGAACTTATGAAGTGACTTTAATTCTGATTGTGAATAGGAATAGACTGTACCTAGAAAAGGCACAGTGCCTTCCTCAAGGTTAATTTTCAAGTTATAGGAACAGTGCAGGGTGAGCATATCTGCACATGTTTTGCTGAATACATCAGTGAACTCATGGTATTATTTTAGGACATTAGAAAGGTCAACTGGTGCCCTTAGCCTTAGTGGCAATAGCAGCCACCTTGTTACAACCCTTAGTCATATGCCCAGAACCTCCACAGAACATGCAAAAATTATTATCAAAATGGTGTTAGTGCTCCTGAGAGGTCAACTTTCCATCTTTACTGAGCTTGTCAGAAAGGTCTGGCTTTCTTGGTATGGGCTTTGAAGAGGACAAATTCAAGTTGTTGGTATTTTTGTTATTGTTGTTGTTATTTGAGGATTTTGAAGTATTGGTCTGCTGATTGTTATTTTTGTTGTTGCTGGAAGATTTCTTACCCTTGTCAGAAGACTTTTCTAACTTGGCAGAAGTGTTTTTGGTGTGGGATTTCTCATGCTGGTGCCCCAAATGGTGGGCATTGATAGTCTGAGCAGCAAAATTTATGTCAATGAGCAGCTCAGGTTTTCCAGTCTGAGACATGATATCCTTAATGTGGTCTGGAAGTCCCTTGTAATAGCAGTGTTGGAGAGCCCCCACATCATAAGAAGTTTTAATAGTGAGGTGTTTGAACTCAATGCTGTATTTAACAATGTGCTGGTTATCATGCATGCAGAGATTTTCAAGTTCTTCTTCCACATCTCCTGCTGGATTAATTGTACCAAAATTTTGCTTGAGCTCCTTGACAAAACCTAACCAGCTGTTAGTAAGATCATTGGAAATGATGTTGGCCTCAAACCAATTGAGAGCTGTCCCTTAAAAGTAGGATAATGTGAAGTTGAATTTAATAGACTCATTAGAATAATAGTTTCAATTGTTGCAGAAGTAAATAGTACACTGCAAAAGAAAAGGGGATATTTTCTTGGGGTCAGAACCATTGTAAGTGTCAGGTTCCTGAGCCTTGGGCTTGTTGGATTTCAAGGCATCCTTCCAACAAATTGTCCTAGAAAGTTGTCCTAGCATGCAAACCAGATTCAGGTCTTGGTCAGGTGCTTTGTTGGAAGAGGGATAATCATCCCCATTGCTATAGTCAGGATCATCAGGATCATCAGGATCATCAGTGTTGCCTCCCTGGTTGTCATTATCACTGTCAGTAGGAAATCCATTGTCACCTGGTGGAGCATCATTTCCACCATTACCAGTTGGAGAGTGTAAGGTCTGGCTTGGCTGGGCAGAAAGCACACAAAAAGTAGCACATTCCTTGCCTTTGTTATTAAATCCAGAGGCTATTGGAGGCAAAGTGATGGTAGCACAAGCAGTAGAGACAGAGCAAGTTTTGGGACAAGTTGTGGAAGCTATATTTTGATGAGACAGAGCATGAGCAGTTGTGGTATGAGGGGTTGTGATAGTAGTTGTGCAAACCATAGGTGAGAACTTGGAAGTTGGAATCTGAATATACTGTCAAGTCTTGTTTATAAAGGTGAATAGGAACTAGAGGTCACAGGCTACAATAGTGCTACATTGTAAAATGTTAGAAATAATGTTGGAAGGATTTTCAACTGTAATGCTGAAGGAAAGAACCATTGGCTTCAGCTTATATGCTGCACCCTTTCAATTCTTGTGGGTTCTAAGTTAAACATGGTCCACACATCAGAAGAAAGTACTACAATGTCAGATGGTTGTTGAAGATAACCAAGAGGTAATGACAGCTAGAGTTCAAGTCTAGCATTGATGACAAGATAAGACTAGTCAACATAAGTCAACTTAGAAGGGAAGTTGGAAGAGAGTGAGAAGGTCAGAAGCAAACCAGAGAGACTAGGTGTAACTTAGTTGATATTTGGATTGAAGATTATAGTACAGAACAGAGCTACTTATATACAAGTATTGCTAATTGTAGTGTCATAAACACACTTTCCAGGATATAAACTAGAGGTTCCAGACAGATAGAGTATGTGTGGTGACCAGGGAGAGACACTGGAGACTCTGGGAATATCTCCAGGAAAGGCATTCAAGTGCTACCAAAGAGAAGGGTCAAGATGGGTGACAGCTTCAGCTTATGTGCTGTGCCTCCTTCATTTCTAATGCCCAACTTACAGATAACAGTGAGTGATATGTTCCAGGTAGAGTGATGATCAATACTCAACTTCCTGACCAAATCTTTGGTCAGGAGGGATCTCCAGAGACTGGAGATCTTGTTAAGCATGAAGTACATTGACAAGTGGGATGATAACAAGTACAGATGAGTGAGGATGAATTAGAGGTAGCTTATCCACTAGTTAGAGACTAGTAAGGATGTTAAACACAATAATTAACAAATTGAAGTACTATGATACATTTGAAGTACTTAAGTACTAGAAAATCTAAGTAACCAGAGTAAATATGCAATGCACTATA
>JASFDF010000697.1:0-13021 GCA_036937115.1 Nidularia sp. FH-822889 | reverse complement strand
GTAATGCATGAATTGCAGTAATCCTTAACCATGGTCCTGATATTAGGCCAGGTATAGGTTCTGCAAATGAGGGAAAGTGTCTTATTTTGGCTGAAATGACCTGACAAGATGTGATCATGTTTGTACCAGAGTACACGGAATCTCAGGTCATTAGTATCCAGGACATAAATGCGGTTGTCAAGATGCAGTAGTCCAACAGAGTCTATAGACCATCAAGGATCAGAGGGGATAGGTAGGTGAATATTTGTAATTGGATCAGAGGATTGTGCAGAGAGAATGTTGTTGTGAAGAAGTTCAATATCCATAATGGTAGCACTCCGGAGGACCAGAAATGCTAAAATCATAGCTCGTAGGGACAAAGCCAATTGCTCATGAGTAAATACTGGACGAAAGTTGTGAGGATTAACCTGGGCATAGTTGCTATTTCCCCCTTTAGGGTAGACGTCCCATTGTCTAGTTAAAGAGTCAGGTTTAGTTCCAAGACGTCTGGGGCAGAAACAGATGACCAGGTTGAACTGAGATAGATATTCAGACCACTGGGCTTGACAACAAGTCAAGACCTTAGTAGTAGCAAAATACTCGAGATTTTGTGATCTGTGACAACATTGATAGGTTTAGCAGAGCCTTTGAGATAATGTTGCCATACATGGAATGCCTCAAAAATTGCGAGGAGTTCTTTGTTGTGAGTATTGTAATTCAGTTCAGGAGGGGTAAACATCCTAGAGTGAAACACGATAGGGTGAATTTCTCCATCCTCATGAAGGATAGAAAGAATCGTGCCGAGAGCATAGTCTGAAGCATTGGGCTCAACAATGAGTGGAGTGTCAGGGACCCAATGGGTGAGAATAGGGGCAGTAGTAAAAGCTTTCTTGAGTTCATCGAAGGCTTCCCTACATTTCTCAGAGAATAACCATGGAGTACCCTTCCAGGTCAGGTGAGTGAGATGTACCATGATATCCAAATAGTTAGCAATGAAACAATGATAGAAATTAGCAAATCCTAGGAAAGATTGTATGTCCTTCACTTTCCTGGGTTCTGCCAGTCCTGGATAGTTTAAACTTTGGAGGAAGCCATGGTCAGGCCCTCTGGAGACAATATGTAGCCTAGATATTCGACCAAATCTGAATGGAATTCACATTTGTCAGCACGGGCATAAAGTCCATGTTCCCAGAGATGCCGGAGCACCTCCTGTACATGAATCTTGTGCTGAGCAGGGTTGTTGGAGTAAATGAGAATATTGTTGAGGTATACAATGACTGATATGTCCAGGAGATCTGTGAATATGTCATTCATGAAGCATTGGAAAGCAGCTGGAGCATTAGAAAGCCCAAATGGCATAACTAGCCATTTGAAAGAGCCATAACAAGTGCGAAACACTGTTTTCCATTCATCGCCTTCAGCAATACAGACAAGGTGATATGCATGGCATAGGTCAATTTTCATATAGATACAAGCCTTACAGGGAGTATCCAGAAGGTCAGATATCAGCAGTAGCAGATAACGATCCTTCTTGGTGATTTTGTTAAGTCCCCAAAAATTGACACATAACCAGAGCAAGCCATCCTTTTTACAGACAAAAAGGACAGGAGCACCATGCAAGGAACACAACGGGCATATGAAACCAATGGATAGGTTTTCATCTATGAACTTGCAAAGGGAGATAAGTTCTGCCTGAGAGAGAGAGTAGATGGGACTGAGGGGAGGCAAAGAGCCTTCCTTGAGGGAGATTTTCAAATTGTAGGGATGGTGAGGAGCAAGAGTATTGGCTTTTGCTTTGCTAAAAACATCTGCAAAGTCATGATAATCTTCAGGAAGATTGCTCAGGTCCAGAGATGACCCAGAGGCCGAGACAGAAAATCCTGAAATGGTTGAAAAAGAAATGTTTAGCCTAAAACATTCGGCTCCTTCTAGCTGTACTGCATGTAGAAATGCAGCAGCATTAATGAGAGAGACTGTAGGTTTTGAGCCAGGTTCTGTGGGGAGCAGAGTCAGAGGTTGCCCAAAGTGAGCTTGGGTCTGGACCAGAGATAGAACCAGAGACACCTGAGTTGCTGTGTGGGCCAGAGAAGACATCTGTGAACTGAAGTTTGAATGCAATGGAGAACAGAAAGTAATACTGCCCAATACCCAGTCAATCAACGGATTGTAGTGGTAGAGCCAGTTATATCCAAGGACTACAGAGCATGAAGGGTCGAGAATTGTAACATAGAATGTCATGTTAATGTTTTCCCCAGTCGAAAATGTTAATGATAATTCTGCAGCCTGAGTTATGGTCGAATTGGATGTTCCATCAATTAAACCAAGTTGTATAGGCGTTACAGAGAATACTAGAATAGCATGTAATTTGACAAACACAGGGTCAATAAAGCAGTGAGTTGAGCCAGAATCTATGAGAGCTTGAAAAGTAATGTTTGGAAGCATATGGGAAGTCAGAGATATTTCAAAAGATCGTTTGTCATGATAAAAGGGAGTGGATGCATAGAGACAAAACTCCATAGGTACACCGGTAGGCTCTATGCAGTCCTCAGCTGGTGTGGAGCACTGAGAACTGCTCTTCATTTTTTTGAGTCCATATTGGAACTCGAAGCAGCTGAAGAGGTGTTAGAGGTACCACCGGAGGTTCCGGTCGAGCTGGTAGTCATGGTGGTAGTGGCAGTGCAACCTTTAGCAGCTTTTGCCTTGCAACAATCTGCTGCAACATGGCCTGCAATACCACAGAACATACAGAGGTTGTTGTCGAAACGTTGCTTACATTCCTCTTGGGTCAGCTTTCCATCTTTACCCAATTTTCCGGTAAGGTCAGGGGTCGTAGATTTAGAATTTCCTGTCTTGGGAGTCTTAGCTGATTTCCTGGAGCTTCCAGTAGACCCAGAGTTCCCAGTATTATTCCCACTAGAGGTGTTCAACAACAAAGTATTAGCAGATTGTTTCCCTGTCATGAACTGGTCTTCCAGGGGTATAGCCCAGAGGTTCCAGATAGATAGAGTGCATGATATTTAACAGGGAGAGATTTCAGAGTCTCTGGGAATATCTCTGGTAAATGCATTCGAGCACTACCAAGACAAGAGATTGAGATGGGTGACGGCTTCAGCTTATGTGCTGCGCCTCCTTTGTTCCTAATGCCCAATTTACAGATAACAGTGAGTGGGTTGATTCAGATATAACAGAGGTCAATACTCAACTTCCTGACCGAAGAGTTGGTCAGGAGGGATCTCCGGAGACCAGAGATCTCGTTGAGCGTGTAGTATGACGACGAGAGGGATAATAGGAGTAAGGATGACAGGGGATGATTCAGAGGTAGTTTAGAGACTTCATAAGGATGTTGAGGACAAGATGTAGGTGTTGTGAATGTAGATAGATAAGTAATTAACAAACTGAAGTACTATGATACATTTGAAGTACTTAAATACTAAAAACTCTAGATAACCAGAGTAATATGCAAAGCACTACAATTATACTAGTGCAGTGGAGAAGTAAGTGGGTTAAGAAACAGAGAGCATATGATGAAGGGCTAAGGAATATGAATTGAATGTTAATGCAAAGAGATATACTACAAACAGTATAGTGTGTGGCTGAGGATGAGGTAAGTACAAAAATGGAAATAGACCAGAGTAAACCTGAGTAAACCTGGAGATGAGCAGGAAGTCGGGAAAGTGTCAGGATTAATTGTAAGCAATACAGAGATGGCGCGTGCTGTGCCGTATAGGGATATGACATTCCCCTTATTAGTGGAAGACTTGGCCAACTTCTCAGCCTTGTCAGTGTTGCATTTATTGCATGCAATTTCCATTTGATGCTCCCAATAGCAAGCATTGACTGTCTGAACATTGCTCCAAAGTTGAGCAAGGGTCTGAGCCTTGGGATAACACAGGAGGTCATCCTTGATGTGATCAGGCAATCCAGCATAGTAATGGAAACAGAGAGCAGCATCATCCCACTGGAGACAAGCGGCAATATTATTGAACAAAACATTGTATTTTGCAACATGTTGATTTTCCTTCATTTTGAGAGTACTGATTCATTTTTGGCATCTCTGACAGGGTCTGGGGGACTGAAATTTGACTGTAAAATTGAAATAAACTCAGCATAGTCAGAGCACCAAGTATCGATACAAGAAGGTTTGAGAATTGCAGTTTCGAACAGCTTAAGTGCAGTGCCCTTGAGATAGGACAGCACATAATTGACTTTTGCTTCATTGGTAGAGAAAGCAGCTGGACAATCCTTGTAATTGAGGTGCAACTGAACAATGAATAGTCATAATTTGTCTGGACTGGAACCATCAAAAGAATCTGGTTCCTTGACCTTAGTCTTAGTTGAACCAGTATGTTGTTGCTGATTTGCAGCAACGGTAGTAATGATTGTCCTGAGGTCTTGGAAGACCCTCAGAACATCCAGTCCAAGCTGAAATTGTCCAGGAATAGGAGGGGGAGATTGTGGTGGTAGGCCTGGGTTGCCACCCAGGCCTCCACCGCCTCCACCACCTCCACTGCTGCCAGGGCTACTAGGGGGCCCACCACCTCCTGGTCCTCCAAAGGGAGAACTGGCAGGAGGGATTGGAATAGGGGTACTGGGTGGTGCTTCTGGAGCTTCTGGAGCTGGGCTCCCAGGCTCAGAGGGATTACCACCAGGGTTGTGCGGTGCAGGAGTATTATTGTGAGATGGTGGGTTATCAAAAAGTGAGTATGTAGGAGACCTTGTTGGTCCCTGAGAATGATGTGAAGCACTTTCATGCTGAGCAAAGACTGTCTTGGGAGTCTCAAGAGTTTAAGACATTCCCAAAATGTTAGATCAAGAAGGTGGGGTCGTAGGACCAAAAAACAAAAAAGTCTCAGTGTTCTGAGGATCTAAATTGATAGATACACGACCTCTACAAGGCAGTGTGACAGAGATAGCACAAGGAGTTGAGATTAGGCCAGAAACAGTTCCTGCCCATCTCGAAGTCTGAGTAGTTTGAGGAGAAATGGCTGAGAAATTGGTGTCACAAGGAGTGCAACTGAAAGACATAGACAAAGTGCTAGGAACAAGGATGCAAGTTTGTTAATACTGTCATGAACTGGTCTTCCAGGATATAGCCCAGAGGTTCTGGATAGATAGGATGCATGATATTAACAGAAAGAGATTCTGGAGTCTCCAGGAATATCTCCGGTTAACACATTTGAGTGCTACCAAGGCAAGAGATCAAGATGGGCAACAGCTTCAGCTTATGTGCTGCACCTCCTTTGTTCCTAACACCCAATTTACAGATAATGGTGAGTGGTTTGATTCAAATATAACAGAGTTTGATACTCAACTTCCTGACTGAAGGGTTGGTCAGGAGGGATCTCCAGAGACCAGAGATCTTGTTGAGCATGTAGTGCAATGACAAGAAGGATAATAGAAGTAGGGATGACAGGGGATGATTCAGAGGTAGTTTAGAGACTTTGTAAAGATGTTGAGGACAAGATGTAGGTGTTGTGAATATACAATTAACAAACTGAAGTACTACAATAGATTCAAAGTACTTAAATACTAAAAACTCTAGATAACCAGAGTAATATGCAAAGCACTACAATTATACTAGTGCAATGGAGAAGTAAGTGGGTTAAGAAACAGAGAGCATATGATGAAGGGCTAAGGAATACGAATTGAATGTTAACACAAAGAGATATACTACAAAAAGTATAGTGTGTGGCTGAGGACAAGGTAAGTACAAGAATGGAAATAGACCAGAGTAAACCTGAGTAAACCTGGAGATGAGCAGGAAGTCGGGAAAGCATCAGGATTGATTGTAAGCAATACAGAGATGGTACGTGCTGTGCCATATAGGGATATGACAGCATGACATACAGTGGCATAATCCACTGAGATTAGAGTAGAAGAACCATGTGTAAATTTTTGGAAACAGTTTTTCTGTACCCAGATGTCCTCATTGGCATTCATGATGAGCAGGGCTCATGTGCACCCAGCAGAACAGCAAACAGCAGTTTCTAAAAATAGCTGGTTGGTGTCACGAACTGGTCTCCCAGGGATATAGCCTAGAGGTTCCGGATAGATAGAATGTGTGATATTAACAGAGAGGGGTTTCAGAGTCTCCAGGGATATCTCCAGTAAACGCATTCGAGCACTACCAAGGCAGGAGATCGAGATGGGCGATGGCTTCAGCTTATGTGCTGTGCCTCCTTTGTTCCTAATGCCCAATTTACAGATAACAGTGAGTGGACTGATTCAAATATAACAGAGGTCGATACTCAACTTCCTGACCAAAGGATTGGTCAGGAGGGATCTCTGGAGACTGGAGATCTTGTTGAGCATGTAGTGCAACAACAAGAAAGATAATATGAATAAGGATAACAGGAGATGGTTCAGAGATAGTTTAGAGACTTTGTTAAGGATGTTTGAGGACAAGATGTAGATGGATAAGTAATTAACAAACTGAAGTACTACGATACATTTGAAGTACTTAAATACTAAAAACTCTAGATAACCAGAGTAATACACAAAACACTACATTTATACTAGTGCAATGGAGAAGTAAGTGGGTCAAGAGAAAGAGAGCATATGACAAGGGCTAAGGAATATGAATTGAATGTTAATGCAAAAAGACATACTACAAAAAGTATAGTGTTGTGGCTGAAGCAGAGTAAGTACAAAAATGGAAATAGACCAGAGTAAACCTGAGTAAACCCGGAGATGAGCAGGAAGTCGGGAAAGCATCGGGATTGATTGTAAGCGATACGGAGATGGTGTGCGCTGCGCCGTATAGGGATATGACAGTTGGGGCATCACACAAATTCCCCAACCGATCGTCGCTCAACATTCCTTCTTCAGCGCCAAACAACATTTTTCGGTCTTGAACATCCGTGGCAGGCACTTGTAGATGGCTGATTTTTTTATTATATTCTCTATAAGATGGCTGATTTATAGAATGCTACTCGCTTATACCCCCAATTATAAAGACATGGCACACAGCGCAGACGATCTATTCGCTGAGGCGTGAGGCTTCAGTGGTGTAGAAGGTATATGCTGTGAATGGATGGCAATTCCACGAGCCGGCAGTGGCAGATTTGAAGGTAAAGCCGATGACTGGTGCATTCGAAGATGTTAAAGTTGTCTCAACTAGGAGTCGATGTATGTGTGACTGTGATTATTTGGCTGTAGCCTAGTTGCACACTTTGTTCCGTTTTCCGGGCGCTAGGCCATCCTTCACGTTTACATTGTCTTATCAAGCTCTTGTGGAACCGAAGCAATAGCAACCTAAAACAGAGAAGAATGTTGAGTACCATTTGGAATGGTCTGTGTATTTTTAAAAGTTTAAGTATTTAATCATGGATACGGTAGCAACTAATAGTTATAAATGTTGAGTAAAAGTGAAATATGTATAAGTCCTGTCATCTCCGAAACAGACCAAAAAAAGTTACTATTATTTCAATCGATTGTTCACCGAAAGGGGGTTCACTCTAGATTGTGATGCGTGTTGCGTGATGGGCAAAAAGTTATTCAATTTCAAAGTCAATTTCCCTCCTGAGATTATGACAAAATAAGGGTTCTGAGAAATTTTGCGGTGTGAGCACCTCAATAAATAGGTTGCTATATGGTGTCGGTATGTTCAATAGTGCTTGATTATAGTCTCAGGGGAAAAATCGGGTTTATGCTTATTGTAACCGATTTCATGTATGTTCATGGCCCTCCTGCATGAACAGAAGCACGGAAATATATTGTAGAAACAATTTAATGACATTGATACCTGCAATGATGTACCTCCACATCAACATTCCTTCTAGCCGACTTCAACGACTGACCTCGTCATTGATGTAGTAACCCAGTATACGGTGATGCTAATGACGTGCTCTACCAACTGAGCTAAGAAATTATATCTGCCTTGCTCGTTGGGAAAATGACGGAATAACGATGGGGCATATTAACCACGGTCCGCACCTTTATTTTGACGATTCGGGAGTCTTGCAGATTGTTGATAAAAAGGAAAAGGTTCCACCCAGGTGGCACTATTCAAGTCAAGCTGTTCTTCACTGAATCGTCTTGAGAATGATGATTGAGAGTATACACTGTAAGTTGCAGGTCAAGAGTGACATCGGCGAAATTATGAGAAGAAACGTTCTAGCAAGGGCACGATATCTGGCTTCATTAAGTTCGTCGATCTCATCATATGGTCAGGGACAGATATAGAGAATCAGCACCCCAATACATATTCGCTGGGAGGACTAGGTTATCTTCCAGGATGTACGTAACCCAGGAGAGCAATAGAAGCGGATGACTGAAGCCGAGCTGTTGTCGAGCATTCATAGACCGCTTCTCATAGTTACAATTGACATCTTTTAAGCACCCAAATGTATTCGAAAATGAGACAATATCAGTTATGTCACGACAATTCACTCGCATGAAGCGCACTGACCTTTAAGGACAGATCGACACATTAAATGCCTTCTGTTAAATAATAGTACAGGTTTGTTCTTCAAGCTTTCGTCTACCTGCAGAACTGAACGAGGGAATGGGCCAGAAGCAGTGGAAAAGCCCTAAATATGCAGGAAAAAAGAAATATCAGCAAGGAGCTGCATATGAGATGAGAGCGAAAAGCTGCTATGCACAAAACGTCCATAGCATACATGAACAAGCCCATCATCTCTCCTGCTACACGCTGTGGCTGTTAAGCCCCCCTTCCACCACCACCAGCAACATGCACCCTCAGCGTCCGCGGCGTCTCCACCGGTCTCATGTAAGGTTAACCCGACTGGAGGCACGGCGTACTGGAGTTGCGCGCTAACGCACGTGAGGTAGGGATGCTTCTCGACGGGGGAGGAGGAGCAGACGAGTGCCGCACCCGGGCGGGGAGCAGCGCGCGCAGAGAATTTCGACTCGCCCGCTCGCGTTTGTGGAACATGAGACTCGCAGCATGTTGGAAAAGCGTCGGGGAGTGGTGTGGGGTTGCTGATCTTTCCTCCTCTTCCTGGGACGGCGAATGACCGGGAGAGCGCGACTGCTCGATCTCCTCCACTTCTACCTTTTCCTCCTCCTTTTCCTCCTCGCTGTGCAAAGGCAGAAACTGCCTTCTAGCTATCCACTCCACGTCAAGACACAACGCCTTCACCAACGCCTGCTCGACGATCCACAGTCTCTTCTCCAGCTGCAGCCTGCCCTCCGCCGAGAGCATGTATGTGTTTGTCTCCAGGTGGGATAGCGTGGCATCCGTATGCAATGTGGGGCCAAGTGGGCTCTCCTTTGGCGGAGGCATGTCCGGGAAGAGCCAGGAGCAGTCGGGGGCCTGCCGCGCGGTGCTGGCGTACAGGAGGACGAGGGGTGGCCCGGCATCGGAGTATTTTCCCGTGTCGTATTGTAAGAGCCTGGCATTCCAAACAAAAAAAAGAAAACAACAACGAAAATAAACCGAAGAAGGTATGCAGGTAAAAAGAAGGATTGAAATTAGCCTGGTTCAAATTTTGCTTGCAAACGGCATGAAAGAAATACTTGACGCACTTGAGGAAGCGCTCACATGCCCAGCAAGCGCGGCGTGAGAGGCCAATGACGCCGTTGATAGGCCCCGCACATGGGTTCGCGGCGTAGAACAGCGCCAGCCGCATTGGAGCATGCACGCACTCCGCCTGCTCTCCCTCTCTCCTTGCCGCATACCAGCGTGACTCCAACTCAGGGCGCGCATACTCAGGGGGGAGAGGCGCACTGACAGAAGAGAGGAGGGCACAGAAACCTTGATTGTACTCGTGACCTCGAACTTGTTGTGGGGGCGGGGATTGTGGCGGAGGGTAGGCCAAAGGTACAGTAGCGATCTGCACAGACAAATTCGTCTGCGTGCACGACAGGCGGAGGAGGTACTTCGCGACTGTCACGCCTGCGGTGACGTACCGCGCAAGATGCAGCATGACGCGGAGGAGCGGGCAAGCGGGGCGCGCAGGCGTGCGCTTGTATTGCGCGTCGAGGGGGTCCATGTCATGTTCCGCATATTCTTCCTCAAATGCTTCTTCGTCTTCGCCTGTATCCCAGTCGTCCTCACTCTGGGAAGAAGACGACCACGCGGCCTCTAGCTCGTCCACTGCCTCCGCACGCACGCTTAGACACACCACAGCAAGCCAGATGCAGAGCACCAGCCTCCTCCTTCTTTCTTCCCCAGGCTCCTCCTCTTGCAAATGCCCCAGATCCTCCACGAACTCCTCCAAATGCCCGATATACCCGTCTCCATCCCTATCTCCATCCCGTCCCCCCTTCCTCCCCCTCTCATCGTTCCCATCCCTGCCCCGCAACAGCATGCATAACATCCTCCCTCTCATCCTCCTCCAACACCACTCCACCCGCTTCGCATGTCGAGTGAGGAATGCAGTGAGATGCAGCTCGTGCGTACGCACCAACTCGTCGAGGAACGCACCGTTTGCAAAGTCCCATATGAGCTTACTCTGTTCCGTGGACTGCCGTTTCGTGAGGGAGGCGATTTCTGTGCAATCGAAAAGGGCGAGTAAGTGGGTGCTAGTAGGAGGAGAGAAGCACACGCACCTCGCCATCGGTCGCCCTCGCTTCCATTGACAAACCCCACCACCCGGCCTAGAATGCTCTCCACCGGGACCTGCACCCCCCGTGCACCCAACGACAGAGGCGCGTCTTGCGCGATGCGCACGATGAACTCCGTGGTGTGCGGGTGTGTTATGAAGTCCGCGCTGTCCGGGTGCGCGTAGGGGTGCGCGTGGTGTGTGTGTGAGGGCGGGCAGTGGTGCGCGGGATGGTGATCGTGTGCGCGTTCTTCTGCCGTGTCGGATTCTGGGTCTTCTTTAACGACACCATCAGGTTGAGCGTCGTCGCCCACCTCCGTACATACGCGGATGTACGCTTCGACCCCCACCGCGGCGCGCGCCCACCACCCCGTGACGAACGCGATCGCCTGCACGAGCTCGAACATCCGGCTGTGTGCTGTGCCGCCGGGCGGCGCGGGGAACATCGTGCCGCTCGGGGATGGTGGGGGCAAGGGAGCGGATGGGGGCGTGTGTGTGGGTGAGGGGGCAGGGATGGTTGTGCCGTCCAGGAGTGCGGGGGAGCTTGCGTTCCCGCCAGGGTGTGTGAATGCAGAAGGCAGACGTGATGGAGAGGGAGGCAGCGGCATGGGTGAGGTTGTTAAAGGCACTGGTAAACTGAAGGGCGGGGATGGCCCAGGAGGCACAGACGACCCAGAAGGCGTCGATAACCCAGGACCAGTCGAAGCACCAGTCCCCACCGAATGACCAGAACCTCCCGAAGAACCAGGACGCGCAAATAAGCCGGGATTTTGGGAGGACGCCAATGGTGCGGAAGAACCAGAACCCAGCGCTGACATCCAAGCCGATGCCGAATACCGTGGGTCGCTCCTCTCCGGGAGGGCCTGCATCACCTTCAGTGCAGCAAGGGCAGAGGTGAGGAAGCGCTGCGCGCTGGTTTCTGCTTGGTGCACGACGGTGGCTGGTCTGTGCTTGTGCTCGGAGGCGGGGATGGAGGCGTGGGCAGAGTGCGGCTCGGCATGCGCGCGTGCAGGAGTGGAGTTCGGTCTGTCGTGTTGGCGCGCAGGGGTGGGATTGGGTTCGTCGTGCTGGTGGGGGCGGGCGGAGTTCTGTTGTTCATGTTCGCGTGCAGGAGCGGGGTTCGGTCCGTCGTGCTCGCGTGGGTGGGCAGGGTCCTCTCTCTCATGCTCGCGACCGGAGATGGAATTTGGTTCGTCGTGCTCGCGTGGAATGGTAGAGTCCCGCCTTTCATACGTACGCTCGCACTCAGATGCCGGCGCACACAGGGGCGGGAGCTCAACAATTAGCGGGGGCATGCTCCTCCTCGGTGTCCTGGTCTTGATCCTGGTCCCTAGGTTCCGGTGATAGTCGGGTGCTGCTTAATAGTCCTCGCAGCGTGCTGTCCTCTAACGGTAGTAGTCGTCGTATGCTGATATTATTCAGTAATAGTGGTCGAAATTCGTCATGCGATTCCTTTCGGGCACCAAGGACCATGGTTTGCATCCAGAGGATCCGGGGTAGTGTGCAGCTGCATCGCCCGTCGATCCCGAGAGCATATGTACATCCTCTTAGAGAACACCATCGAACGGGATGGAAGGAATTCATACGAGCAAAGGGGGCGGGACGGCAGTGGGGAGCGATCGCCTGCGGGGATGCCATAGAGTCGCTCCACTGCCGGAGGGGTGCCAGGTCACGCGGGGTAGCGTCATCGGCGTCGACGCCCCATCGTGGTTGCTCCGGACAGCGTTGAGCTGGGCGGTGGCAGTAATTAGGGACAGCATGGGCATGGAGCGTGCGAAGCGCCGACGTCGACCGCGTCATTGAAGCCACCATCGTGGGGGAGGGCTGGTGGGATTTGCTGGGCGAAATATAGGATATCGATAGGAGCTTCGGAACGGTGGAGACGGGGTCCGCGATGGGAGAAGACGATAACGAGCAGGCAATGTGATTTTTTTGGAGTGAGGATATGAGCAGCACGCTGTGATAGGCAGTGGCGGGGATCGTCGAATTCAAAAGACTCTATGCCCATGTATTTAATTTCAAATATGATGGGGAAAAGTTTTCTGTACCGATATGTCCTCATCGGCATTCACGACGAGCACGGCCCATGTACACCGAGCGGAACAGCGAACAGCGGTTCCTGAAAATAGCTGGTTGGGGCATCACACAAATTCCCCAACCGATCGACGCTCGCGTCTGTTCAACATTCCTTCCTCGGCGCCAAACAATATTTTTCGGTCTTGAACGTGCGTGGCGGGCGCTTACATTTTCTGCTCTCTACTATAATAGTGACTCTCGGTCTAGTTGACTGCTGATCAGGTAGTCCACCATGGACGCTATATTCCAGCCCCTGGCCACTGCGACGAATGCCAGCGTCGACCAGATCAAGGTGCCCTCTTCCCCCGTTCCGTTCCCAAATACCCAGCTAACATCCCCGCACAGCTCATATTCTGCCTCCTCGTCGCCTACCCCCTCGGCAGCGTGTACGTGCGCATCCCACCCACCCAGCCCGCGCTGCGCCATCTCTTCAACATCCTCGTCGCGGTCCTGTTCTT
>JASFDF010000696.1:0-13024 GCA_036937115.1 Nidularia sp. FH-822889 | reverse complement strand
TTCCTGTGATGAATATTCTTGTCTGAAGATATCACAGCTACTGATTGATGATGGAATATTTTGATAGATGCGATAGACCATTAATACGGCGCGATACCACCTTCCAAATCAGAATAGCACTAATGGAAAGTCATGGAAATTCACGAGTAAGTGTAACGGATATCGCAACTTCCGTAGGCATCTTCAATTACGTATCGAATGCCATGTCCACGCTAACCTTTTTCATGGTGTAAGGGTGGTACTTAAATTCCAAATGCTACTGTACTAGTAACCATTGAACCTTGGTTAATTTTAATCTCTAGTAACTTACTAAGGCTATGGGACATCATGAGGCCTGTGATAATCGAGAACTCAGATGACCGTATGTATCATTTATCTTCGTGAGTTCTGTGTCAACTCCATGTATGTACACCATTATTGCTACTTTTACTGACGGCCGACGCGTTACATAATTGCTACGGAGGCAGCCTCTGCCGGATGTGACCAATGAAGCTCGCGTCAGCACTGCGGCACTGAACGCTCTCGGCACACCCATCGTCCACCGCCCCGCCCTGCGCACACCCCGTATACTGCCTTTAGCATCTGCGATCCCTGATTGACGCCCTCCGGTGCGAACGCGATACGCAGCATCTATTGTGCCATACAGCCACGTACTGTGCAGACTCGGAAGGATGCCGACGACTTCGACAGGCCTTCCATTCCCTGCATTTCAAGAGGAAGCTGGGACTCAGGTTAAAGGGTTCGCTTGTTCGAAGTATCAAGGGAACTCTATTGAAGTATTAACTCCGCGCCCCGCTACTACTAGATAGTGGATGCTTCCACATTGGGGAGCCTTAAGGAAAGTCAAGGAAACCTACGAATTGCTGCGGCCGTATCGAATTCCCGATGTGTTATCTTACACGGTTGGCTTGCTCTATCTGCGACTTCCGATTTCCAGGCTCTCTGTTTCTGGAGAAAGCCGCGACAGTGACATACGTATGCATCTCGGGACCGGGTAGAGAAAATCGTTTCCGGACGACTCAGGCTACTTGGTCACAGAACATCACAAACAATTCTCGAGCCGACCAGATTTATCACTGTGACCTTTATCAATCAACCTCCGGTGTATCAGATCTGGTTGCGTTGCCGTGCTGACGCGGTTATTCTCATGAAGGAGATCCCTGTGGCGGTGTCTATAAACGCATCGCAGTTCTTCGAATCATAAGTGTATATTTAACAGCAGCGCAGAAGCAGAGCGTTCAATGTGAATTATCCCTCTCTTTCACCTCCGTCCACTCGGAATCTTCGCTCCCGCATCATGTTTAACTTCCGGCGAAAGGAAATCCCATGGGAGGTGGTGGATAGCAAGGGCATAGACCCCGTTCCTATGTATGACGAGGATGAAGGTGTGTCCCCTCTCCTGCTGAAATACTGCTATAGGCGCTGACGTTGCCGCAGACCTAGACATCGTGGCATTGAGTGAGGGGGACACTCGCGGGACATACGTTTTCGAAGTCAAACATGCGAAGCGGACCCCAGATCTCCGCAGCGCAATAATATTTGCACGACAGCAATTTATGCAAGAAGTGATTAAAAAAGGGTATAACATGCTTCTGCTAGAAAGGTACTTTATCCTCTGCTCCAAATTTTAACTCGCCGCTTAATAGCACCTTAACTCTAGTTGGCGCGTAACAGTGTATCGAAAGGGTAAACAACATCGCGTTGAGGTACAATATCACGGGAGAGGTATGTGAAAGCCATCATGCGTTTCCATTCTCCTGTAACGATTTTATATTTCAGGGGCCCGCGCACTAGGCAAATTGCCTCCTCAGCAACCGCCGCCATTCATAGCTATTCTGCAGAGTGGCCTATGAGTGCGAAAGCCTCGTTTTTTTCGCTGGAATAGGACACATGAAAAGAGAAATTCACATCATCAACACATACCCATCACATTAGAATAAATACTAAAGATAATAATGTTGTACTTGTACCTACCATCATCGTCACCAGACACCCCACTGATTCCTTAATGCATGCGGCTTCAACAAAGGCATTCCAACAATATTGAGAATGCAAGCCTCGCTGTTGCTGCGTGGCACAAGGGCAATCAAGAGATGGAAGTTAGTCCTCGTTTGTACACGCCGCATTGCAGACCGGCGACATGGTGCTGCAAGAGCGCCGTGAAAGCCGATTGAAGGTGTTGTGTGCAACAAGTGAAGGTATAAAGGCCTACTCGTAGGCGTGCTGATTCCGCTTCGACGCACTGCACCTCGTAGTCAAAGTCCAGCGGCATGTCTTCATCCTTCATTTCGCAGTCTCTCCAAGAAGTTACACAGAACTTACTTCGTGCAGACCCCGAAAAGCCACAGCCTCAGCCACGCAGTGGTGTTATCAAGTGCGCTTCTGGTCCAGCCCGTACACATGCGCATTTGACGGACGCCGTAATAACGCAAGTCGGACCTCGGGTAACACATCGGGATACCTTTTACTGCAAGGGTGCCGTTAACGTGGGAAGGCTGCTTCATCTCGCTCGAAAAGAACTGTACAATCTTGCGAGCAACAGTGGCGCGAACGTCTTGCTGAATGAGGAGTAAGTACCACATAACTCTCACAGCCGTCCATTGAGCTCAAAATACTATTGTAGATGGCGAACAGAAATCAGCAGCTCTCGGTTCCGCAGTAAAGACCGATACAAAGTGCTGGTGAGCAAACTCACATCCCTGTTGTTGAATTTCATTGACATTCTCCAGATAGTGTATTCCGCAGACATTGCACGGTCGCTGCGATCTGATGCCCAGAAACCTATTGCCCTAGAAAGTGCCAAAGGGGTTGATGGAGTGATGATAGTACTGAATCGGCGAGAATGAAGACCATCCCATGACCACTCGCTGCGGAATGCCGAAAGAATGACCGACGCCGCAGAGGATAGAGGGAGGATGGCTTTCTGACAAAAAATAGACGCGAAAATAATTTTGTAGCACTACTCACAATAGGTACACGGACCATTCATCTGTCGTTACGCAACTTTTCTGTAGCATCAATCTCTGATTTGTAGAGACACACTATGCTGTCTTTTCTATGCTGCTTGACGGTCTCATGGCATACCCTGTCCACGACTTAGGGATGTCAGTCAAAAGCACTTCCGATGACAAAACACGCTTACTTCATCGTAAAGGCTGACGTTCCGCACATTCAATAACTTCAGACCCAGCCAGAGTACACCTGCTGTCATGCCACTTCCGCAGCTTGTCACGACGGACTTTTCGCCGTTAATAAGCTGCGCTGCTTGTTCATGACCGACGGCATTTTCCAGTGATTTTAAGAGCTCTGGCTGAGGAAGCATCATAGTGTACTCCGACCCATCTGCTGCTTTACGCTTCTCTAGGAAAATGTTGAATGGCAGAGACAGTGAGTTTGGAATGTGGCCGGATGATAATCCAGCACGAGGTTCGGGATCGGTCCCAAGGTATCTGCAGCAAGGATGTTATCGATCAGTACATTTTGAGCAGCCAAGCAAAACCGCAACAGCCAACCTTCCACGAGCTCGGGCATCGACAACAAGTTCGGCATTGGGACTCGAAGAATCAAGCGAGGAATTGGAGACTACTTGCTCATAGCCTAGCAGATATAAGAGGATTGGAATAGGAACCAGAAAAGAGAACTTCATATCATACTTCGGATTGCATTCACATCCATATGTGCCTCCGGATAGCTGACAGTCCGTGGTTGACTTGGAGGCTGAGTTTCAAGGGGGAAGCCCTCATCTACCCAGCGTGGAAGACCTCCATTGATAATGCTGCTTTTATGGTGTCCGAAGGTTCGGAACATGAACAATGCACGAGGAGAAGAGAACACGCCGTGCGAGTCATATCTAAGGACATGATTCGAGACACTTCATACAGCGATGGAACGTGTCGCTTACATTACGACATGAGATGAAGACCCAATACCCAATTTTTCTGTACGATATCTTCGTTTTAACGTGACGCGTCGCTTTTGATGAGAACTTACCACACGCGCGAGCGAAAACGCGTCCATCTGGCATCATGTGTTTTAATCCAAGCTCATGAGGGCTGGCGACCTCGTCCAAATCCAGGAATTGGGCACCAGGAAGTCTCTTCTCGAGATATTCATTCCTAGAATTCCGGGGCGCGTTTGGCATGAACCAAGTAGCATCCAGAATGGAAACCGGCGTTGATGACTTGATGAGATCCTGAACTTGCGTAGGCGATAGTAGAAGAGGGCTTGTGGAGGAGGACATGTATTTGGCAGAAATCGACCTGCCAATATGTAAGCCATGCGACACGGCGCGAATAAAGAATGGCATGGTGGACCTGCAGAAGCGCGACGATTGAATGGAAGTTGAAGTCCAGTTTTCGAAGGGCACCTTCAGACGGTGTCATCACCGAGATAAAACAGTTGTAAACAGGCGGAATCGGTGACCGCCCTGGCTGTTGTTACTATTGGTGCTACTAATACTCGCAGTTCCCATCGTAATGCCTTCAGACCAAAGCACCTGGCTTATTTCAGTACCCCACGATGGAGATTCTGAAGGTCTTCTACATGAATTGTCTCCGAAGCTCACCCAGCAGACAAAACTGCCACCAGGCAACATTGCTCAACTAGGCATTCCGTCATTTAAGGTCGGTCGCGTCCATCCGGTAGGGGTGGTGTCTGAAATCATTCCAATAGACTGGAACTCTCGATCTACTCATTGGACTCTCCGAGGATCTTCCAAAACAAGACGCTTTCTTCACTACCACTGTTGCTAAGACGGTAGATACTTTACGGAACCTCCTCAACAACGACCCATCGAAACTGGCACAACATGTTCTCGTAGATGAGAAAAGCGTGGATAACTATCTTTTGAACGATTGGAAGTGGAATGAAGGACGTTATGGAGTTCAAAGAAGCCTCAGGGAGATAGTCGATACTTTGAACAAGGTAGGTTATTCTATGTTATGAACAGCGCTGTACTTATCGAGTGATGGTGTTTTAAAGGAAATGACTTCGATAGATAATGCGCTGAAAGCCAAGCTTAACAATTACAACCTTGTGAAGGGCTCTCTGACGCAAATGCAGCGCAAGAAGACGCATGTCATTATCCTACGCTCGAGAACTAAATTCTAATTATTATGCTTAGGGGCAATCTGTCAGTTCGCTCCCTCGCAGACGTAGTTTCCAAGGAAGATTTCATCCAGGATTCTGAATATTTGGAGACGCTTCTGGTTGCTGTTCCAAAGTGAGTGATACAATCTTCTTATTGCCATTGAATTAACCAATTCCAAGAACTCTCGTAAAGGACTGGAATAATAGCTATGAACGACTATCCGCAATGGTTGTACCACGGACCTCGAAGTACGTCGCATACATTTGTCTGCTGAGGAGCACCTATAACTTGGAAATAACTTCATCTAGAGTGATAGTGTCAGACAGTGAATATACTCTCTTCAGTGTCGTGATATTCAGACGAGTACACGACGATTTCGTACAGAAATGTCGGGAGCAGAAGTGTGTATCTCCTTGGTGCTGTGTTGTAGATATTGAATTTTCCGTCCAGATTCATCGTGCGCGACTTTGTGTTCTCTGAAGAGGAGATTGCCAAACAGAGGCAAGAGCTCGAGACCGCCGATACCACGGAGAAAGAACTTTGGGTGAGATTTGACGTCAGCTACAGCTTCATAAGTACTGGTACTCACCCTATCCCTTCAGACCGAGCTTTTAAGGCTCGCGAGAACAAATTTCTCGGAATCTTTCCAGGTCCTTGTTCATCTCAAGGTCGTGCGGCTCTTTGTTGAAAGCGTCCTGCGTTATGGCCTCCCAGCGAATTACATTGGGATCATAGTGAAGGTAGGCTCTCTTATTCTATGTCGTGCCATTTTTCTTATACTTTTGTCGAAGCCCGAACTGAAATTCGCGAAGAAAGTCTTCAGTCTTCTGCAAAGCCAGTTTGCGTATCTCCGTCCACGATCCAATCCTGACCAAGGGAAGAAGAAACCTAGCGCCGGGGAGGAATTCATTGGGGAATATCAAACACTCATGGAGCAAGAATTCTTTGACTTTGTTCTATACGAGTTACCTTGGATCATTAATTAGGTACTTCTTCGACCGGTTCTCGTTCAGACTGTAGGATCTCTTGTAAATAGTGTGTTTTATATTACTGAAGGATAAAAATATGACTGTCCACTACTTTAAGTAAGATACATGTACACACGATAGGAACGTAAGACATTGGATGATTTACTGCGTACAGACCAGGAGAAATGATAATACGACTCAAACAAGTGGACTTTCAGGAACGGATTGGCAATGTAGCAAAATAGAAACGAATATATAGAGCGTGAAACTAGCAATGAGATGCGATGCACTCTGTGTGCTTTTTATACATTGGTGGAAATAAACGTCCGTCGGCGCGCCCGCACCCGCGACTTGCAGTGGCGTTGTTCTAATCACAAACCGAGGGTGGAAATGACTCGGGAGACCTCATCGATCCCATGTTCGTCAAGGATAACGCCCGCCCGTTGAGCAGAGGATCCAATTACGGCCGATCTCGTGCCATATACGCTAGGGAAAGAGGGACCTGAGATGGAGGTAGGGCTGGAGTTGCCTCCCGTATCTCCGGTCGAAGTAGTTGGAGAATCAGGAGGGAGAAGACTCGAGGGGGACGTCTCCGTAATGCGGGAGAGCGATAAAGTGAGGTCGAGCGACTGCGCGCGATTCTGTAACGAGCGTGGCTTCGAGATTTGCTGCTCCTTCATCTTCGACTCCAAAAACGAGTCGGAGCCTCTCTTGAACGCGTCATCCTGATGTCTCGCGCGGTGGGGAATACCCGATCCCTGTTGTCTTGTTAGGACATTGAGGACCAGGAATAAAAATCACGACTTACAATGGGCGCTTGCTGCCTGTAACCGTCGATGGGCCCAGGTGGGGGGATGAAGTTTGTCTCGGTGTCGTCTTGGTCATCCAAATACGAGATATAGGCAGGGGCGTTGAATAATGCTTTTACATCAGGCGATGAATTGGCAAGTCTCAGCCTACGATCGCCAATAACATCAGATCGGCCCATGTCCATGGATTCTAGTAAACAGAAGCACGTGAGCGTCAAGGTCTCGATAGAAACGAAAAAAAACGACATACCGTGGCCACGAGTCCTTGCCGTCGAGAGAACCTTGCTGTCGAAGTGAGGGAACGCCTCTGCGAACGAATCGCCTCGCTTGTGAACGTTATGGGCTGTCGGCGAAGGGTAGACGTGGACATTATTGTTCAGCAAGAACTGCTCAAGCATCTCCCTAGCGGTAATGAGGAAGTCACTATTGCTTCGCTGACAACGGAATTTGAACGAATATTCCACCGGAGTCTCCGAGCCAGATCCATTCCCATTCCCATTGGTAGCGCCATTACCGTTGGAGGCACCGTTGCCATTGGCGGGGCCGGCCGAGTGGACATTTGGTACGATGGAGACCTGAAGCTCGCGTTTGACTCGCTCGACGAGGCTACCGAACTCGGGAGAGCCACAGACACGGGGGAGCTCAGAGCTGGGAGGGACGGCCATATCGGCTTCGAACGGAACATGGTCCTATAGAGAAACGTAAGTAAAGTATGTATCCGGCGGACTCTCCGCGTACTCACTAATAACATAGCAGCGGCGATCTGCACCTGACTTTCAGGCCCGAAGATCGTGACCACATCAGAAGCCGTCTCCTTGTCCGGGAACCGCACGCGAGAATTTGTCTTCGTCTCGATGTCGCGAATGAAAATACTCTTCTCGCCCAGTAGGGTGCGGTGGTACCGCCGAGGAATAGAGAGAGTTTCGTTGACGTAGTCCTTGTCCTACAAGTACTCGTCAGCATGAAGACGACCAAAATTAGATAACGAAACCAACCTTGGGGTTTACGAGCTCCATAACAGACTGCTTCAGATTCTCCAAGTTAATCGCATTCTTAGCAGGCGTGCGAGCGACTACATTGTCGTCGTTATCATTATACCCGCCGAGCGCAGCGAACTCCTCCGCATTCGAGAACTTCACATAGACCCCATACTTCTTCATAATCCTCTGGATGCTTCGCCCACCTACGCCAATGATGCGCTTGTGATACGCCTCCGGGACATGGAAAGAGATTTCGGCGGGCAGCTCCTCCTGCAACAGAGTTAGCCCTTGGAGGACCGAATTATCGGGCCCAGCGATATCAATGAGGAAATTGTGGTCGTTAAACGTCTCGAACTTGATCTTAACATTTGTGGTCTGCATGATTTTGTTGATCTTGCCGTTCTTTTTTCCACTGATGAATTCGCGGTGTTCGTTAGAGAGCTCGATCTGGAAGCGGATCTCGTGATGGAAGTTCTGAGGAGGAGAATGAGTTCGAGCATATAATATCACCGTAAGAGAAAATAATAACCTTGATAATGTCCAGCTCCAGCACCATATTAACGGCTGCACGGACTTCATGCTCGAGGCCGTGCATTTCAAAGCACATGCTTTTGAACACCACCTCAGCTCCGGTGGAGATTGAGATTTGCTTGAGGAGCGCAGTGACGGCGGTAGCATTGAGAGTGGCGGGAGGTAGAAGAGCATTGAACTGGACAGGAAGGAGCCAGAAGGACCCGACATAATATTGGCAAGCCTGGGTAGTAACCAGTTAGCCGGAGCTACTGACACGCCATAAACGGACTTACAAGCTGCATGATGGATCGAATAGTACGTTGAATGTTAACTCTGTTGTCGCCAAAGACAGTAATAAGACTAGTAGAGCTGCCGAGCGGCGGGAACTGAATGAAGGTCGCATTATCACTCATGATGGACTTGAGGTCTTCAGCACGGTCGGTGACCATCCAATCTAGCTTCCGCGGAAGGATGGCAGTATCTCTCGACAAAACAGCCTGGCTCTTTAAATTGGTGAATAAATATGTAATATGAACAAATATCACACACGCACCTTGCCGATAGCAATGGTATTAAGCATATCTCTCGCCCGCTGTACACCAAAGAACTCTCCAGTAATCCATATCACATTGCAGTTTCGAGGCGCTCCTGGGGGTGGAGATGGCGTGGGATTTGTGAGGTCGCGACTCATAAGGCCTTGTAAAGGCGACGGGAGATAGATATTGGTCGCCGTGTCCTCCTGGATTGTCTGCAGCACATTTCGTTTTCTTCCAGCAATAATCGCATGGAGCTTGTGATCAATCTCGCAGCATTCGGATGTCAGTCCGCTCTAGATTGGGGGGTGAGCATGGAAGCTATTCCACAAGGGTATATTACTGACCAGCTCATCCAGCATCACCAGAAGCCTCACACGCGCAATGTCGACTGTATCCTCCGACCCTGTTACCACCAATTCGCAAATACGCTCGGTCTCGAGGCCGGACCACCCGGCGCTGACACTGATGCCGTCCGGAGGCGTGCGATTCGAGAGGGCCAGCGGACTGTTAACGACCGCAATGTGGGCATTGGTCTGGGAGGCAATGTCGTCCAAGCGGCGGCGAACTTCAGGCTTGAGCTGCGGGGAAGAAAATGGGGAGTCGAGAATCTCTGAGCGCGTCACCCGGATGGCTGCGCGGTGCTGGTGGTTACGGATATGTCAGCCGCAGCGACGGTCGCCTAGTGAGACACAGAAAACGCACCTGGACTGGGCACTCTTTAAGAATCATCCCGCGAGTAATCATGACCTGCTGATATGCCCCCGTAATGTGGAAGTTCCAACCGCCGCCCTGGTCGGCCATGTAGTAAGTTACATGGCAACCGTGGAGAGAGCGGGCCATCATTGCGAGCTTTTGGATGGCCTCTGCATCTGGGGTCGGGGTGGTGTCTGCGAGGTGGCTGGCGGGGTGGTTGAGATGGTGGGACGGGTAGGAGGCATTGGAGGCGAGGTCGGACTGGGGGAAGTCGAGGGGAGAAGGGGAAGAATGAACGTGGCGCGACCTGCGTGGATAGGTAAACGATGTGGTGTAGACATCCATGTCCGTGGAGTGAGATAGAGATTATACAAGGAGATGTGGTAGGTAGGAAGAGTGGGTGGGTATGGGGAATAGGAGCCTGGGGGTATTTGGTATGCCACAAAGTGGTATCGTGCCCAAGTCGAATCGGCGTCGTTCTGGTTCGCAGCAAAGGGGCGAAAGAGAAGAACGAGGAAACGCAGAACAGAGAAAGCAGAACAGAGAAAGCGGATATATAAGAAACGAGGCTGAGGCCAGCCACTGGTCTCAGACGAACAGAAATTGTCGGAAAAAACACACGCGGGCTTTGAATTTATCACATAACTGAATTGGGAAGGCGGCTACGACAGACACTATGTATATCTATCCGTCACTATATACGTGAAACGGGGTGCTACCAGGCCTCCAGCGGCACCCACTCCTCATTCTCAGACTGAAAGTCAAACAGCTTGTTGTAGCATCGCTTCCCAGGCGTCGAAAAGTGCGTGTACGGGTCGGTCGGTGGCAGGCGCACCCCGCATCGATAGCAGAAATGCTGGTGGCATTTCCAGCAGGTCATCTAGACACTTATGAGCACAGATAGGCGTAAAGCACAGCGAACTCACATGGTTGCATCCAAGGTTCTTCTCAACATGGCAATCACACCCGGGGCATGCCATCGTCGACGCCTCCAGCCACTGCTTGTTCGCAAGCTCCTCCTTATACTGCTCCACCAGCCGAGACACGTTCGCCTTCCCAAACCGCCGTTCCAGGGTCTGTCTCTCCACGGAGTCTTCTTCCGCTGCCAGGTACTCGAGCACCAGTTTCTCAGAGTGCGCAATAGGGCACGCCGAAATGGGTCCGTGCCTGTGAGGAGTTCAGCCCGATCATAAGAGATCCATCCCAAGACATAGAATACGTACCATGTGCGCCGACAGAATGCGCAGAACGAGAACCCGCATTTGGAGCACTGTCTGAGTCGCGCCCATCCAGACACATCGTTGGAGTCGTCGGGTTTAAGGACGGGTGTCTGGCAGAAATCCATTGGACAGTGGAGAATGGAAGGATCTAGCTTGACTCCGTCAGCGTCCACAGATGCGAAGCAGGTTGTGGGTCTCACCTTTCTCGAGACTCCTCTTTTCCCGCAACCACCGCCACCGCTGCACCTCGGCTTCCGTCACCACTCTCGCCACCTCCTCCTCATTCGCTTCCCGTGCTTGTTTGACGCACTCAGGATCTGGGCACCCCACTCTCCCTACATCGCCCTCCTCGATACACAGCTTCCAGAAATCCTCTAAACACGATCGGCAGAATATATGATTGCACGACAGTTGAAGACACTTGGAGCCTTTGAGCGAGGTAAGGCAGACAGAGCAAGGATACGAATTTTGGGAGAATTGTACAGACTTCGAAGACGCTTCGTATGTTGTTAATAACGGTGCTAATAATCGAGGCGCTGCATGTGGAATGCTTTATACAGTGTCAGTGAGGCCTCATTCGTCCTTATAAATAAACGCACTGGATAGTATCGTCAGAGATCAAATCCAGCTCCTGAAGAAAATCGCCGGTGCGTAGAAACTCGACCCAGTTGTATAGAACACCTTCTTCGGGCTGCCACATCTTAAGGAGAGCGCTTTGTAGGAGCGGGATCTTCGGTAGCCATAGATGAGTTGCGCGGATGGACAGTATCAGCGGAGGGCTCTGCTTGGGATACAAGGAAGGTAATAATAGGTGAAGCAAGAGAGGCGGGAGGGTGGATAGCGAAATGACCTCAGAGTCCTCCTGTACAGGAGTGCTAGTGGGCGACATGGTCTCGTCTTTGTCAATGGAAACGCTCCGAGGTTCGCCCAATTCCACCGGGATCTCTAGCTTCAATGTTCCGTCGATAATTTCGCTGGAAACACATTCAGGATAGATCGACTAAACGTCGAGAAATATTGAGATGCAGCTGGGAATTTAACGGCATAAGGGGAGCTCACCTCTAGGACTTGATACTCCTCCTTCTGGAGCGATTTACACTCCTGAACGAGGTCGTCTGCCAGGATCGTATGTAGTGGCATAGAGAATGCGTCCGATTATTAGGATTCGAGCGGGAAAGCATTATACAGATTTATAGCATGTTGGTTCCGCTCAGAACAATCCCGTTTGTTGCGTAGGAGTGACAAGCGCTTTCGGGCGGTGACTAACACGGAGTCAGCCAGGGCCGACCGAAGTCACCATAATCAACAAGACCCAAATTAGGGTTAGGGTTTGTGTGACCCTAAGAAAAACATCCTGCGCGCAAGCTCCTCCACGAAGATGGCCTCTCTACAGTCATCTCAGAACTTCGTCCGCGCCCTCAAGGCTGCATCAGATCCCCCGGCTCCAGATGGGCCGTACAAGATTGAGCTCGCGCGGCAGGCGTGGGACGACACGTCCTTCTATGTCCCCAGCAAGGCCGAGGTAGTTGTCGACTGGATCCTTACCAAGTTGTCCAAAGACAAGGGGAAGGAACTGTGCGTGCATCTTGTTTCCATACCGAGGACTCATATAGACGTGTATCCTTTAGATCCGCAAATCCTCTCGCAGATCTGCGCTACTGGGCTCTTCTCTCCGACGTTGTATCTTCTCGGGATACCTCCATAACGGTAGTTTCCTCCCGGCCGCTAAAAACATGGCTTACATCCCTTCTTAATCGGGTACACATTGGACCCATCGTTGTCGCCTTCCTGAATATATTCGATCAACTTGAACACAGTGTTAAAGTGCAGTTGTCCACAGTCGTAAGCTCGTGCCTTGATGTCATCTGGCCTCTCGGCGTGCAAAAAACGAGTACAGAGCTACTTTTGGAATACTGGGGGACTTTCCTGCAGACATTGACCAGGAATGAAGCTGGACCAAGCATTTTCAGGATCGGGCTTCTCATAACATCTTCGTATCGAAGCTCGTTGTCGAATTCTTCAAACAAGAAAAAGGTATGCTCTTATCTGTCAAAACACATTCCTTTATCCCTGATTGTTTCTTTCCGCTAGATCTACTCCGCATTTGTCCAAAACTTCCTCAAATGTTGGTTGTACTGCGTCGCACTCGACGCCTCCACCCCCTCTTCTCATGGCACACTCTTTGAGAACATATTCGACACCGGAACCGAAACTAT
>JASFDF010000695.1:0-13031 GCA_036937115.1 Nidularia sp. FH-822889 | reverse complement strand
GTGATTCAGACTTGGCAAATTTTGTCCATGCAATAACCACTCCACATGGTGCACAAATAGTTTCAACACAGTAAAACTGAGGTGCACTAAAATAATTCTTTGGTAGCTGAGCTTCTGATGCTGGCTCATCATGAGGTTGATGTTCTCTATTTCTATTTGGCTGCCAAGGAAGATTTCACTAGAGGTATGAAGCACACATCTGATACCAGCTAAATTTTTTGGTGCTCAATTCAGCTGATGTCTCTTCCATTCCCTTTGATGAGCAAGACATGCCTGAATGCTATTTACCTTCAGGGATGTGTGATTTTGAACTCTGCATGTAGCCCCATATTCTATGGCATGATCCTGGTAAAAGACTCCACCATGGGTATTTTCAAGCTCACTTGTACAGACATTGATACCATTTTCAAATGCACATTTCTGGGGTCCCATAACAATTCCATCCATAACAACCATTTTTACTGGTGTTTCCCAGCTCTCTGTTTGTCCAGCTGGTATGTCAACTCTAGTGGAGTTGACAGTATAAATATCAGAAGTGGACTTGTACTCATGAACACATTCATTGCAAACATGCTGATCTGCAGCCTGTATAACTCCATTTGGCCAAATTCATTAAAGGCCTCCTTTGTGACTTCATCAATTGCAAGGCCATCTTGCATCTCCAAATTTCTTTGACAGAAAGAACCTATAGACTGGATAGACTCTTGAACAAATGCCTGCTATACTTGATGACATGAAATTTTCAATAGCTTGCCATAGCTTTGTATCCCAAAGCTATTATTCCAGAATTCCATATAGGCAGCTGATGCATGGAAACTGTACATTCCATTAAGCACTGTATTGGAGAAAATACAGTCAACCCAAAGACTTCAACCAATTTTAAGGTATTTTTCAGAGTTGACATAAACTTTATTGAATCCCTGTTCCATCTGTCCTGTTTCCATATTTTGGTTGGGCACATGCTCATGGTCTGCACTGTACAATGACATGCATTTTGGAAATTTTCCTGTCAGTACTGGTATATTCTGATATATGTCAGATCCTTTGATGAGAGTTACTTTTGGAATGTGTTGGTTTCTTGTATTCTGATGTAAAGCCCAGGCATCACAATAATTTTTATCTTCATATTCAATGCTATTAGGACATATTATCAGTGCTGGATTTATTTCTGCATGAGAGATTGGCCTTAGTTTTACCTTTAATTTGTTCTTTGAGTTGTATTGTGTTAATTTTAGAAGATGTGCCATATTATCCAGTTTTATTCCACAAGAGGTAGCAATTGTATCATCTTCCATAGCATGGTATTGTTCAGAATGTTTAAAAAGACTGCCAGTATTGTATTGAAGTTTTTCATGTAAAGCATGGGCAAGTGCTTTAATCCAGCCAGTTGTTTCAACTACACCTTCACCTTTCAGTGTAGGATGTTGTTGGCAAGCATGTAGGCTAAGCAGTGTAAAATTGTTTGTTAATGTGAATAACACTATTAAAGCTGTAGAGAGTGACACTTTTGAACTGAAATGATTCTGAATAAATTCATTGAAGACCTTGAATGTAATATTAGGGAAGGCTTATCCATCTGGTATAGCAGATACCAGAGGCAAGGAAGAAAGCAAGCTAAAAGTCCAGATCATAGTTGCACAATAATAGCAGCAGAGTGGGAGAGGCAAAATCCCGATCATAGTTGTACATGAGCCTAGAAGAGGACAAAATATAAGCCCAAGAAAGGTAAGCATAAGCAGTATACTGCAAATGCGGGATTAAAACATGAATTAAAAAGAAAATCCTACTACAGTTGCTTACTTAGCCTTGTTGGTCTTCTTATGTGTGGTAACATTAGATTCAGGCTGCTTTACCTTCTTCTTCTTCTTCTGTAGACTTGCTTTTTGAAGCCACTGCTTCAAATCAGAAAAGGTTGATGAGGTAATGTCACCCCAGATAAAGGAATTATCTGGTGCATCATCCCCATTCTCAAGCCACTGGAACATAAGGGGATGATTGCTGGCCAGTCCACCAAATTGTTCATAATTTGTATGCCAAGATGTTTTGGAAATAAAAATTTCAAGAATCTGAGTAGTGGTGAATTTTTTGTGGGACCATGATCCTGATTCCTTTAAGGCCTTGTAATGCTTATGAGTAGCAATTGCTGCTTTATATCTCAAATATGCAAAGTGAAGATTTGAGTTTGTGTGGTCAAGAGCAAGATCCTTGTCAACTCCAAGTGCCTCCAAAATATGATCAGGAAACAATTTGACCAGCTTACCCCTTGAGGATGTCTTAGAGGAAGGAGAGTCATCACATACAGAAGGAGATTGGGCATCAATAACTGGTATAAAAGTGCTTTGTCCATGAATAGTGGTGGAGGTGCTTGGTTGACAGAGAGTGGTGTGATTGAAGGTACTCTAATATTGTTATTTATTGAGCCTACCATTGTCTTGGAGGATGGCTGGAGCCAAAGGATCTATTATATATATAATTTGTTTTAGAAGACAAATAATGAGATTTAAAAAATACCCACTAATGGCTGATTGCTTCTGAGACTCAGTTACAGGCTTCCTAGTATTCATTTCCTTTAGAGCAGCTAGAACTGGATCCTCTATATTTTATCATTTGATTTAGGAGATAAATAATGATATTAAAAAAATATGCACCAATGGCTGATTGCTTCTGAGACTCAGATACAGAAGTCACAGTATCTGTTTCCTGCAGAGCAGCTGAAACTGGAGCCACTATATTTTATCATTTATTTCAAGAGACAAATAATAAGATTTTAAAAAACACACACCAACTACTAATTGCTTCTGAGACTCAGACACAGGTTTTCCTGTATCTGGTTCTGCCAGAGCTGCTGAAACAGGAACTCCTATATCTTAACATTTAATTTAGGAGAAGAGTATAAGTTTCAAAAATACACACCTTGTTCTGCTTCATCTTCATCATTATCATTCTGATTGTTGCTGCCATCATGCTTGTCTGTACTCTCATTCTCACTATCACTGTTGTCTGACCTGCTTGCATTGCTATTATTGGGATCACTGCCATCATTACTATCTGTATTGGACTCAGCAGTGACTGCAGTGTCAAAACAGCATATATGGGATCCAGGGCTGACAGGAATGGCAGGTATATAAGAGATAGCAACAGCCCAGCTCACCTTGGTGGTGCAATGCTTGTACCTGTTACATCTGCAATCCTTTCCGACGTCTTCTGACACCTTCCAACACACTGATATGATTTCCCACTATACTTCTGACATCTTTCTGCCTGTTTCTATTTCTTGTTAATCTCCAAACTATTGTTTCTATTACTTGATACTCAAGTTACAATTGCCATTTCCAAGCGTGCTTCTGCTCAGTTACACTTCTGCTCTCATTTCCACTACTTTTATTATGTGTCAAGAACTTCTATTATTCCTCATATCCATAGTATTGCTACTTCTGCTTTTATTATTACAATTAGTGATACTTGTATTTAAGTAGCTCACTTTGTACCATAGTCTTCAATCCAAATATTGACTAAGATCACCCTAGTCCCTCTGATTCACTTCTGACCTTCCGACCTTCTCCCAGCTTGTTTTCTAGTTAACTTACATTGACTAGTCTTATCTTGCCCTCGACACTAGACTTGGATCCTAGTTGTTAATATCTTGTTCATCTCCGACACTCTTCCGACACTGGTTCCTATCCTTAGTGTTCCAGTTGGAATTCCTTCCAACATTACTTCCGACATTTCTCCAACATAATGCTATCATAGCCTATGACCTCTAGTTCCTATATTCACCTTTTGGAATGAAATTTGACAGTACCACTATTGACAAGCACTTGCTCAGTACTGAAAACATATAAATAAGTAATTCATTTTATAATAAAAATTCAGAATATATACAGAATGAGATGAGATGAAGAACCCTCAGCCTTGGCAGATCTTCTAATGCTTTAGAACAAATTAAACAGTTAATTAATGTAAAGTATTAATAAAATAGTCACATACCTTTTCTATTTAGCTTGTTTAATCCCCTTTGCTACCTTTTAGCTCCTTTTCCCCTTCCTAACAACTTTCTCCTGCTTCCCATCTGGTTCAACATTCAGCTCAGGCTTCATTTTTTTTAATGATTTTTGGAGGCAATATCAGCAGAATAAATAGCTCTTTTGTGTCACTTAGATTGAGGTGGGCTTGGTGAGAGAGGCTTTTTATTGCTTGCAGCAGTGGCAGAACAAGTTTGATGAGGCATAGCAAGTGTTTAGTTAATGCTGATGTGTTGCCATGTGCATCAATTGTGGTGGATGATAGCAAAGCTGTCTGAGCCTCTTGGTTGTATTTGCACACCAGTTGTCAATCACATGACCTCATTTCCAAATTAGAAACCTTGAAGTTTCACTCTTGTCTACTGTTCCAGGTACTCTAGATTTTTTTTGTACAGACTATACAGGCTTTTATCAATCATAAGTATATAATAAAAGTATAGATCACATTAAATATTTACAATAAATATACTACTACAATATAATAATATAATCTAAGGGAGGGGTAGAGTGTTTCACAGTGGGAAGGGAGCAGTTTCATGATAGGCAGGAAACAGTTTCATGGTGGGAAGGGAGCAGTTTCACAGTGGGCAGGGAGCTATTTTACAGTGGGAAGGGAGCTGTTTCACAGAGGGAAGGGAACTGTTTCACAGTAGGTAGGAAGCAGTTTTGTGGTGGGCAGGGAGCAGTTTTGCAGTTGGAAGGAAGCAGTTTCACAGTAGGCAGGAAGTGGTTTCATGGTAGGCAGGAAGCAGTTTTGTGGTAGGAAGGAAGTGGTTTCATGGTGGGCAGGGAGCTGTTTTGCAATGGGAAGGGAGCTGTTTTGCAGTGAGAAGGGAGCTGTTTTGAAGTGGGCATGGAGCTGTTTTGCAGTGGGCAGGGAGCTGTTTCACAGTGGGCAGGGAGCCATTTCACAGTGGAACAGGAGCCATTTTGCAGTAGGCAGGAAGCCATTTGTGGTGAGCAGGGAGCAGTTTTGTGGTGAGCAGGGAGCAGTTTTGTGGTGAGCAGGAAGCTGTTTCATGGTGGGTATGGTGAGCAGGGTGGTTTCAAGGTGGGTGCAGCAAGGTGTCTTGGTGGGCAGTATGCTGTCTTGCAGGTGGCAGTCAGGCAGACATATATCATGGTTGGTGAGCATCATCACCATGCAGTAGTGTAGTTGTAGTAAAGAATGAAAAAAAGAATAAGAGAATAAAAGAATCATAAAAAAATGCCTTAATAGGACACACCTGGTCCCAGATGGTTGCTCCTGGTTGTTGTGAGGTGTGCAGGCATTGTTTGGGGGACATTGTGGCAGGGAATGGGCAGTGAGTCAGGCATGCTGGCAGTGCTTGTTGTGGGCATGCATGTGGAGGGCATGCATGTCATCATTGTGGCAGGGGGCAAGGACATTGCAAAAGCCCATTCCCCCTTATTCCCCTTATTCTCAAGAAATTTTCTAGGGATTCCATAGGAATATTCCCTCAGTGTTGCACTATAGGTGTGGGAATGCATAGGGAATAAATGAGGAATGAATGAGGAAGAGCAATTCAAATTAGTTAACTATGTAATGCTTTTCCAAAATTTATTCCATTCCTCCCTGTCACAAACTTGATTTCCAGGATATAGCCCAGAGGTTCTGGGCAGATAGAAGACATGGTAGGGCAAGGGAGAGATACCAGAGACTCTGGTTATATCTCCAGAAACATGTTTGAGTGCTACCAAAGAGAGAAGGTCAAGATGGGTGATGGCTTCAGCTTATGTGCTGCACCTCCTTTGTTCCTAACATCCAATTTACAGATAACAGTAAGTGAGGTGATTCAGAGATGGGTGACAATTGATACTCAACTTCCTGACCAAATATTTGGTCAGGAGGGACCTCCAGAGACTGGAGATCTCATTGAGCACAAAGTACAACAACAAGAGAGATAATAACAAGTAGAGATAATTGAGGATGTTTAGAGGTAACTTTAACCACTGAGAGAAGCAGAGAGATGAATACAATTAACAAACTGAAGTACTATGATATATTTGAAGTACTTAAATACTACAAATCCAAGAAACTAAAGTAGATATGCAAAGCACTATAATCATACTAGTGCAGTGGAGAAGTAAGTGGGCTATAAAAAAGAGAGCATATGACAAGGGCTAAGAAATACAAATTGAATGTTAATGTGAAGAGATATACTACAAAAGTATAGTGTGTGGCTGAAATGAAGTAAGTATGAAAATGGAAACAGACCAGAGTAAACCTGAGTAAACACTGGTGGCAAGCTGAGAGTCAGGAAAGCATTGGGATTGATTGTGAAGGGTCCAGGGATGGCATGTGCTACACCATATAGGGATATGACACTCCCATTTTCTGGGATTCCCCTAGGATTCCTATAGGAAGTGTGGGTGACAGTAAAAACCTTAATAAAGAAAGTATTCTATAGGGTCATGCTTTAGGAAATGCACCCAACATGGCTGACTTTACTAGTTGACCTGATCTCTTTGAGAGAGTTCCTGCTACTTCTGAGATGGGAATAATTTGCATTTTTTCTGCTCAGATGGAAAACCTTAAAGTGTTGGGGTTGATAATATGAGTGCAGACAAGACTATGAAGCTGCTTGTGACTGGATCTCTTAAAACTATTCTTAAAAGAATTTCTGCCAAGTATTCACTTATTAAAAATAAGTTATTTTACTAACTACTCTTATGAATTAACTGACCTTGTATTAGATGAAAAATTTGTATTTATATTCTTGAAGATGATGAATAGGAAGTCAAGGAATGCTATAATGTTGCTTTGGACAACAATGAGAAAGTACTCTGGCCTAAGAAGGATGGCATATCTACACTATCAATTGTTTGTGTAAGTGTTTAATTGGTGTATGATACTATAGTCTGATTCTTTCTTTAGGAGACATATGACCATATAGGTGGAAGGGACAACTCTAGACTTCTTGGCTCTTTTCTGGCTCCAGGTTCTACTTCAATAAACTTTATTTCTGCTCAACCAGAAACTCAAGCTCAGAGCTCTGGATCTTAGAGACAGCAATCTCCAGTCAAGCTTGAAAGAGATATCCTAGATGATCTCTTATCTGTGGAAACTGCTTTCAGAAATCACAAAGACCATAGTCTGGAATTTGCTTATGCAAAAATACAGGAAATGTCTCTTGGCTATTGAGACACAGGCCAATTTAAACAAGTCTGGGAGCTAGCCTGCAGGAATTTGTGCTGCTACTCATGCAGAGATTGTGGAGATATTTGTTGAAAAGACCACCTGGTATGACTACTGGTCTCCACTATTTCCAAAGATTTCCAAGTTTTCAGAGATAGCAAATTGGCTTGTGGAAGAAAGAGATCAATGTCCAGATTCTGACAATGTCTGGGTTTTCAAAAAATCTGTATACACATTCTTATATCTGGAGACTTGGATCAATGAGAGGGAGAAGAGACATAAATCAAAGAAGAAGGTTAAGGGTGCTAAAAAAGGAAAGGATCTTGGAAAAGGTTAGGGTTAGGGTTACAGAAAGAAGAAGTCAAAGGTGCTGTCACAACTGTGATTTCTTCTGACATCTTCTGACACTTTCTGACACTCTGTTACAATTCCTTGCTATGCTTCTGACATTTTCTGCCCAGTTCCATTCATCACTAATCCCTGGACTATTGTCTCCATCAATTGACACTCATTAAATTATTGTTTTTATGTACACCTCAGCTCAGTTATACTTTCACTACTTTATTATGTATCAAGAGTTTTATTATTTCATGTAACCATAGTATTGTTGCTTCCACTTTTATTATTACAAATTCAATATTTTTATTTAAGTAGCTAAGTTCTGTACTATAGTCTCCAATCTGAATATTGACTAAGTCTACCTCTAGTCTCTCTGATTCATCTTCTGACCTTCCAACTTCCTTCTGGCTCTGCCTCTAGTTGAATCATGTTAACTAGTCTTATATTGCCCTCAACACTAGACCTGGACTCTAGTTTTCAATAGTATTGCTGCTGCTCTGCTCAGCTCAGCTTTTCCTGCTCATATGCCCTGACAGCTTAAGTGAGCAAGCCAAGCAGTGTACCTGGCAGCTTGCTAATCACAGCTCTGGCTAGCTCTCCCTTGAGCAGTGGCTTTCAACCAAATATAGATATCATGATTTTCCAAAATATTTATGATAGTCTATAGGCTTTCAGAAGATAATAACTGCTGAATAAAAGTGTCTGTGTCCTTTGAAGCAATGACTCCATCTTCTGGAGTTAGTTCTGAGTCCTGTAACTCTGCTTCCTTGCTTGTACCTAAAGTAAAATCAAGTCTATGTCCACATCTAAGTGAAAATTTCAGCATTTGCAATGCTTCCATAAGTTCAGGACTAATGCAATTATGGCAAGCAGTGATTGTCTCCTTCCCAGATGAAAATATGCATTCACATGGAACTGCTGATCCCTGTATTTCCAAATAATCCATTGCAACTGCAAATATTGTTGGATAATGAAGCTGACTTGCCTGTCCATGTAACCTATTAGCTAATAAATTATGTACTTAGAAAAAATATTTACATACCTGCCAAAAGACAAGGGGGCTATCATTGACTTCACTATCTAATAAGTATACATCCACCTCACTTACAAGACTGTGATATGTTCCAGAATCCATGAATTGTTGTGCTGTGGAGGTGTTTGAACCTAAACCAAGTAAGTGAGTTGCCCAAGTTGATTGATTGTTTAGAGCTCTTGTTGCTCTTGAAGGTGTCCAGTTGTTATGAGCTGGGGTATTGTGCTGCCTAGTGGGTGGATTTGGCTCCAACCCATTGTTCAACATGCATAATGCATTATAATATGGCTGTAACCAAAGAAAATATAGAGTATCGGTAATCATCATACTTTTTTGAGAATGCCTGGAAATTTTTGGCTTACTGTGTCCATAAACAGCCCCTTTGCTGAGTAAAATTTATCTGGTGCATACTTGCTAAACCATCCAAGTTTCATTTTTAGATTAAGGACTAAAAAGAGAGTGAGTTATTTAAGAGCATAAGTAAAATACAAATAGGCATACTCATTGATATGACATATGCTGGCACAATTTGAGTATGCTTACAATAGACATTGAGTTTGTCAATCCCAGCTTGCATAGGATTAGCAGTCTCTGGATGCTGAGCTTGGTGTTCAGTCCATAATTGCATCATAGCCTCAAATGATGGAATTGCATTGCAAAGAGTGGGAGTCTTCTCAACAGATAAATTTTGCTGAAATGCATGAGGGATCTTCAGCAGAATAGTAATTAGTGCATGCAACTACAAGTAAGGGAGGAAATAAATCACAGAAAAGGATTGTCTCAATGATTGCTAATGCCTCTCACTCATCATCATTGAGCCCATAATGATGAAGCTCTTCAAAGTTTTGTTCTGATAGAAATTTGGTAATTGGATAAATTTAAAGTAGTTAGTACCATGACCTCTCTTGTTGATTGAATCATAAGAGTACATACTTGTTTGAGATCAAGGGCACATTCTATCATGAAGTAGGTTGAGGACCAATGTATATCCACAGCACATATCAACTGAAGTTCTTTCTGAAGTGTATTCCTTGTAATTTCTGCAAAGCATCATGGTCAAAAAGGAGAGGCTCAAATCTTGGTGTTTGATTAGCACAGGTATAGGTAGGTACATGGCTATTTAGTAGAATTTGCTGCATGAATCAGATCCTGCAATTTGCCAACAGGATCTTCATCTAGTTGATCCATACAAGTTAAATTGTTGTCATTACAAAAACCTAATGGACCAAATTCCAATTTAGATATTGCACACAGGACAGCTTTACAAGCTAAGTTAACAATGTGCAGGAAACAACTGAACAAAAGATTGCACATTTTCATGTTAATAAGGAATTATGATTGACATACTGTATTCACTGTGACACATGGTCAAATGGAATATGTTGTGCCTGCAAAAGTTCTTGAAGTTTTACCACAAAAGTATCATTGTTGTATGCATTGTCAAGAGTTACCCAACCAATCTATGCAGGAGCTTGGTCAGCTAATGGTAGTGTAGAAGATATTGAATAAAGCATACTTTTGATGCAATTCTGATTTGGTCAAGTATGTACAAAAATACTTCACTAAGATGGGCTCGATCATGATGGCTAGGAACTCAAGGAATCCAATCAAGTCAGAGCACAATTGAAGAATGTGCTTTTGTCTTTTGGATGTCTGCACTACCTTTGTTTCAATCCTATAGGCTGTAACTGCCATAAAGGGCAACAAATTTGGGTCACTCCACATGTCCATTATTAATGATATCTTTCCCATAGATTTTTATAAGTTCAAAAGTCAGTAGAGGTTAAAATTGGCAGAAATATTAATCCTACCTTCATCTCATGCTCTAATGTGTTGAGATGATCAGTACATAACTCCATAATCCATTGTTGGATGGTTGTGCAATGTGGAATATCTGCATCATGCAATTCTTCTTATAAGATTAGAATTGGTGCATGAAGCTTCAGATCCTCAATTACATTGATTGACTACAGAAAGAGGCTCATGAATTTATTTTCTTTACAGTGAAGACTTTCACATACTTGATCACTATGTATGACAAACTTGACAATTGCATCCACAAAATTCACAGGAGAAAATTGTTTTTGTGGAGCTGTACCATTGTCTTTGTGAAAAGGTTGGCCCCATTTTGTCAATAGTTGTGAAAGCAACACTCTTTTGCTGTGATCTCATATCCCAAAGAGTCACAGCTCTCAATCCAAGCATTACCATGTGCTTCACAAAGATGCTTACACAGAATGCTTGTACTGGTACTCTTGCAGAAGCACTTGATGGAAATATGTTGATTGATTCTGTGCTTCTGCCTATTGAAGAGCATGTTGAATAATAATATTATAGAGATTAAGAGTTGAATGCTTACTTGCAAAATAAGCAATACTGCCAACCAGCTGACTTCTGATAAAAAGTCCATACATCCAGTGCCTTATTATAGTGTGGTTACCAGCTGTGCCTTTATGTGCATACCACTTATGTCATTGCTGACTATGCAGGCCAGCAT
The DNA here is from genome assembly GCA_036937115.1 of Nidularia sp. FH-822889. Classification (NCBI taxonomy): domain Eukaryota; kingdom Fungi; phylum Basidiomycota; class Agaricomycetes; order Agaricales; family Nidulariaceae; genus Nidularia; species Nidularia sp. FH-822889. The sequence goes on along the minus strand of JASFDF010000695.1, from coordinate 2,001 downwards.
GTGGGGATTGTCATGAATTTGCCTTTTTTTTTGGCATTCATGATTATCTTATCTTATCTTTTGGATTTATAACAGGAATATCTAATCTTGGGGATAGCATGTGAACACTGCATGGATACCATGAGGCAACTGTGCCCATGAGGACAACACAAGGCTACATTCTTTTTGTGATCAATTATTACTTACATGCATGATACACATGCACATGACACATTACTTACATGCACAGGCCATGAGTAGTGCATGCATAGTACATGAGTTGGGTAGTATTTAGTTACATTATTTGTACTCAGAACCCCAGTCTTGAGCTGGTCATATCTCCACTAGCAATACAGTGCTCATTCTTATTCCTCTATCTATCCTCTCCTCTCCCTGAGTGATTTGACAACCTCAACTCTGCACAATTAGGTGTATTGTTTGTGTGTCTGACAGGGATCCCCTTGATCTAACTGAAGAAAATAAAGAGGACACAGTGTCAGGAGTATTAAAATGCTCTCCCTCTGCAGATGGGAGTGAGATATTGTTCCTTCAAAGTGATGTCTGAGGAAGCAAGGTAGTATCAGCACCAATTGCAGAATTTTCATGAGTAGATGATTCAATTAAGGGGTTGTCAGTAGTTATCTGTTCAGTGGACTGGTTAGTCATATCATCTACAATAAGCCAATATGTAGATAAGTAGTGGCAAATGGGTAGCCAATTATATGAAGAATGGCATACCAGAGAGTAGATTTGAAGGTAAGAAGATGTCTGGAACAGAGACAAGCTGCACAAGTGCAATATTTTCAGCAGGCTTTGGCTGATGTTATTGGTGGCATGTACATGATTGCACAGAAGCAGTTTCCTCAACTACCTCTGCAGAAGGTTCACCTTGTTGGAAACATGAAGGCTCCTGTCATGTGGGTAATTCCATGGTCAGTGCATCTGTGACTGCTTAAAATTGAAGTAAGCAACAAAATATGAAGCAAGAATGAATCACTCATAGTTTAATGCTTGGAAAGTTGTCTCAAAACAGCCATTAGGATGGTGTATGATGGTTTCAGATGTGGCTTCTTGATGACAATGAACCATTATAAAAAACTGGATAAATCTGAACTTTTTGGCTGGCTTTTTATACCACTCATAACCAAATAATATACTAGCTAAACTGAGGTACAACCCATTTTGCATTGATAACAGTGCAATGCAAACATTATATTGACATATCATGGAAGCTGTTCACTTATTCAAAGGCATGATGCACATACTCTCAATTGAATCAAACATTTATTGGAGAAGAACATATTTGGAAGCATCTGATTCAATGAGAAATGGTTTATTTGTATCAGGGATGGACAAGACTGGTTTCTCAAAGAATTTCTGTTTAAGCCTGTCAAATGCTTCCTGGTATTCAAGGGTCCATTTGAATTTCTTGTCCTTTTTAGTAAGATCATTCAAAGGTCATGCTATTTCCAAATAATGGCCAATGAATTTCCTGTAAAAGTTTCCAAATCCTAAAAAGGATCATACTCCTTCAACTGTTGTTGGGGTCTTCCAATCTCAGATTCCTGCAAGTTTTGTAGGGTCCATTGCCACAATTTCTGGTCTAACAATAAGACCAAGTAAGTTGATTTCTTGTGTGTCAAACTTGCACTTATCTGGTTTAAGTACAAGTCATGTTGCCATAGTCATCCAGAACATGAATTGTTTGTGTTTGGTATTCATCTCAATTTCCAGAGAAAATAAGGATGTCATCCATGTAAATGACAATCCATCCTTCATCAATCATATTCTTAATGACATTGTTCATGAATGCCTGAAAGGTTCCAGAGGAGTTGCAGAGTCCAAAGAATATGACTGTTGGTTCATACAGCCTTCAATTTGTCTTGAAAGCTGCTTTCCATTGATCTCCTTCTTTGATTCAAACTGTTAGAGCAACACTATCACATTTCACTGGTAGCAGGTATTAGTAGGCTTATGCACACACTTTTTTATGTATATTACTGAAACTTTCACTTTCATTTA
>JASFDF010000693.1:0-13138 GCA_036937115.1 Nidularia sp. FH-822889 | reverse complement strand
AGTAAAATCCCATTATTGTGATGAATTATACTAATAGGTTATGTTTACAAAAAGTAGTAAGATGCTACAATTCAGATAAAACCAAGGTAATTCTATATCAAAGTCTTGAAATAAAGGCTATATTGAGATTATATGTAGCAACTTTCAATACCTTATATTATATAACAAGGCCTTATCAGTAATATCATACTTTTAGCTGAGTTTCAACTCTCTCTGGAAATATCTTTCACATTAAATTTTCATGATGACAGTTAGAGGTCACTTGTATTTGCTTAATTGCAGCTTTCACAAAAGAAGACATGCTGATAGGTGTGGAAGTAGTGTACAGGACAAGATTTCTGTACCATTTTGACTGATTGTTCACAAATGTTGGATTTTCACCTCACTGAGGATGCCAATAAATGTTCCTCTGATTTAAGGCAAATTTTAAAAAGGTGCTTTTTTCTGGGAGTGATGTGTGACTGAAAGATCAGTAGAAATGGCACAATACATATAGCAAATGCAAATGAAATGGAACTCTGAGATTTCAGCTCAGAGGTTGGGAACAAGAGAATGTTTTGTTTGCTGGCAGCTTCTTGTGCAAATAGTGGACCTGTCATGGTGCATGGACTCTTCTGCAGCCTTGTGACTTATCCCTCAATTAGTGACTTGGTCAATTGTCACAAATCTATTGCTTCCTCATCCTTCCTAGGTCTTTTGATTCTCTAATAAGTAACAGAAGTAAGTACTAGAAACATCATAATGTCACAAACTTGTTTCCAGGGTATAGCCTAGAGGTTCTGGACAGATAGAAGACACAGTAGGGCCAGGGAGAGATACTGGAGACTCTGGGTATATCTCCAGAAATGTGTCCAAGCACTACCAAGGAGAGAGGGTCAAGATGGGCAATGGCTTCAGCTTATGTGCTGCACCTCCTTCATTCCTAACACCCAATTCACAGATAATGGTGAGTGAGTTGTTCCAGGTATAGTGACAATCAATACTCAACTTCCTGACAGAGATTTGGTCAGGAGGGGTCTCTGGAGACTGAAGATCTTGTTGAGCATGAAATACAACAAGAGAGATGATAACAAGTAGGGATGATAGAGGGTGTTTAGAGGTAATCTTTAACTACTGAGTAGAGTGGAGAGATGAATATAATTAACAAACTGAAGTAATATGATACATTTGAAGTACTTACATACTAAAAATCTGAGAAACCAGAGTAGATATGCAAGTACTAAAATCATACTAGTGAAATGGAGAAGTGAGTGGGTTATAAGAAAGAGAGCATATGACAAAGACTAAGGGATACAAATTGAATGTTAATGTGAAGAGAGATACTACAAAAAGTATAATGTGTGTGGCTGAAACAGAGTAAGTACAAAAATAGAAAGGGACTAGAGTAAACCTGAGTAAACACCAGAGGCAAGCTGAGAGTTGGGAAAGTGTTGGGATTGATTGTGAGTGGTCTGGAGATGGTGCACATTGCACCATACTGGGATATGACACATAAACACCTTCCTGTTGCTGAATCCAACTGCAATGAATGCACCATAGCAGTTTTCCAAGAATGTAAAGTATCTAATCCCACTGATTCTATTTTCATTATATATTGTTTGTACAGCCCTGGCACCCTGCATTGATCATTTGGCTGACCACACAAGCCTTTATTCTAAGTTGTGCTCATCCAGTCAGGTGCAGCATAGTGGATTAATTTATATTTAATTAAAGTTTAAGATGAAAGAGATTTAAGATGACATATCCTATTCCAGCCATCACTCATCACCATCCTGTCACACACCAACTCACCACAATCCCAAGTCCTTGCAGCCAAGCCTCAGCCACATCAGCCACATTCTGGCCAACTATATGTTTCAGATATTCTGCATTGAGTCCCCATTCCATACTAGTCTCATTCAGGTTCTTTATCTTTCATTTCCACAAAGCCTTTTAGCTAGCCACCTTAGTCTCCATACATTTTCTGTTCATCTGACTCTCTCCACATTTTAGTTACAGCCTGACCTCTACCTCCACATGCTTCATATGTCTTCATTGGAAGCAGTATTCAAGTTGTAGTTTTTCAGTTTATTAATTGCATAGTCAATCCACTTTCTGGCTTGATGCTTGCTCTATACTCTCTCAACCTCTTGTCTAATCCTTCAGCCACTCTTGCCAGTCTTTGGCCAAACCTTGTCTGAACTCTTGTTTCTCATCAACAAGCTAAGCTCTTGTTTTTTTACTCCAACCTCTGCCCTCATTGTTTGTTATTCTAAATACAGGACTAGGATAGTGGGTGACACAGCAGAATCTGGGAGCAGCATTATCCCACTGGAGATGAGTGGCAATATTATTGAATAAAACATTATATTTCACAACATATTGGTTATCTTTCATCTAGAGAGTACCAATTTCATTTTTGGCATCTCTGATAGGATCTGGGGGACCAAAATTTGACTGTAAGATTGTAATAACTTCAGCATAATTGTCATATCCTATTCCAGCCATCACTCATCATCATCCTGTCACACTCCAACTCACTGCAAATCCCAAGTCCTTGCAGCTAAGCCTTGGCTGTGTCAGCTGCATCCTGGCTGACTATATGTTTCAGATATTCCACATTAAGTCTCCATTCCACACTAGTCTCATTTCAAGCTCTTTATCTTTCATCTCCTCAAAATCTTTTAATCAGCTACCTTAGTCTCCACATATTCTCTGTTCATCTGACTCTCTCCATACTTTAGTTACAATCTGACCTCTACTTCCACATGCTTAATATCTTCATTGGACTTAGTATCAAGTAGCTTATCTCTAGGAATAGTATATAAACAGTAGTATTCAAGTTGTAGTTCTTTAGTTTGTTAATTGTATCATCAATCCACTTCCTGGCTTGATACACACTCTATACTCTCTCAATCTCTTGTCTGATCCTTTGGCCTAACCTTGGCCAAACCCATTTCTCTTCATTGATGAGCTGAGCCCTCACTTCTTGCTTGACCTCTCTCCTGACTGTTTGCTATATTAAATACAGGACTAGGATAGTGGGTGGCATAGCACACAAGCTGAAGCCAACATCCTACATTGGCTATTGTCTTTGTGTATCATTGGACTCATACCTCAGCCATATTACCCTTCTTGTCCAGCTGTGTCTTGACAATAATCTAAGCACCAAGTATCATCAGGAGAGGGTTTGAGTATTGCAGTTTCAAACAGCTTGAGTGCAGTGCCTTTCAGATATTGAACAATAAACAATTGTAATTTGTCTGGACTGGAACTATCAAAAGGGTCAGGTTCCTTTACTTTGGTTTAGTCAAGCCTAAATATTGTTGTTGATTCACAGCAACAAAGGTGATAATTGTTCAAAGATCTTGAAAAAATCTCAGAATATCCAGTCCAATCTGAAATTTTCCAGGGACAGGTTGAGAGGAGTGTAGTTGTAGACCTAGGCCACCACCCAGACCACCACTACCTTCACTACCTCCACTACCACCAAGGCTACCAGGGGGTCCACAGCCTCCTGGGCATCCAAAGAGAGGGCTAGTGGGAGGGAATCCACCAGGGCTACCAAGTGGGCTTCCTAGAGCTTCCAGAGCTGGGCTTCTGAGCTTAGAGGGAGGACTACTAGGATTGTGCAATGCCAGAATGTTGCTGCAAGATGGTGGGTGATCAAAAGCAAATAAGTTGGAGACCTAGAAGTGCCCTGAGCATGCTGTGAAGCACTTTTGTGTTAAGCCAAGATAGTCCTGGATGTCTCAAGAGTTTGAAACATACCAAAATGTTAGATCTAGAAGGTGGGGCAGTAGGACTGAAATATGAAGGAGTCTGAGTATTCTGTGTTGAAGTGGGAAGAGCAGCAGAGCAGTTCAACACTTGCAATGAGCAAGACAAGCTAAGGCTGAGTCCTGGAGTGAGTAACTGGGGAACTACACTCTAGGACTGCAGGCTTATATACATGTGGAACACAGCAAAGCTGTGTGCTGTGTATCTATCTATGCTATGCTAGGCTATGCTACTATGCTATGCTAGATGGATATGAAACAATAATGAAACAATAATAAAAATAGATATGAAACAAAAGATGAAGGCAGTGTAAAGAAAGGTGTGTAGGTCACTACTTCTAACATTCTGAGGGTCTAAATTGGTAGATACACAACCTCTACAAGATGGCACAACAGATATAGCATAGGAAGTTGAGATCAGGCCAGAAATTGATCCTGCCCATCTCAAAGTCTGAGTATTTTGAGGATGAATGGCTGGAAAATTGGTGTCACAAGGAGTGTGGCCAAAAGACATAGGCAGATGGCTAGGAATAAGGATGCAAGTTTGTTAATACTGTCACAAACTCATTTCAAGATATCACTAGAATTCTTGGGCAGATAATAAAACAGTAGGGGCAGAGATAATAATTGGAGACTCCTGAGGTATCTCCAGAAACATGTTCAATGCACCACCAGAGTCAGGGGTCAGAGAATGGATGATGGATTCAGCTTATGTGCTGCACCCCCTTTGTTTCTAACATCCAATTTACAGACAACAAGTTAGCTGATCAACTTAGATGTGAGGTTGATTGATACTCAACTTCCTAACTAGAGATAGATCAGGAGAAATCTCCAGAGACTGGAGATCTTGCTGAGTGTGAATAACAACAACAAGGAGGGATTTAATCAAGTGAAGATAGTTAGGAGTATTCAGAGGTAGCTTATCCACTTGATTTAGTATATCTAATGGTCCAATAATACTGTTTATACTATATGGACAGCCTTAACTTGAGAGGGAACTTATTGACTCTTTGACAGTTATGGACTGGAAGTTTAATTGAGTTTTAAGCAAGAAAATAATTAAATTCAGAACTAAGCAGGATGTATATCAAATAGCTATCATCATAGGAAAGAGATCAGAAATACATAATAAGAATTAATAAAAGTCAATTTGAGTAATGAGGATGCAGAATAGCAACAGGAATTGAGGTCAAATTTAGGTGAAATGATTAATATGCATGCTACTCAAACAGGGATAAATATTGTACACTTACATGCCAGTGCATGCTTGGCATGTAAATAGAGAAGTTCAAAGCTGGGCATATCTCATAGATGCAGCATGCAGCAGGCTTACAAATTAGCTTATAGAATACAAACTTTAATGTTTATGGTGTCAGGATTCACCTTATTCCTGGGATATACTTGATCCAAGGAGTTGTTATATCCCTATATGGCACAGTGCATGCCTTCTCCAGACTGCTCACAATCAATCCTGATGCTTTCCTGACTTCCTACTTGTCTCCAGGTTTATTCAAGTTTACTCTGGTCCCTTCCATCTTTGTACTTACTTTGTTTCAGCCACACACTATACTTTTTGTAGTATATCTCTTCTCATTAACATTCAATTTGTATTCCTCAGCCCTCATCATATGCTTTCTTTCTTATAACCCACTTACTTCTCCACTGCACTAGTATGATTTTAGTGCTTTGTGTATCTACTCTGGTTATTTAGATTTTTAGTATTTAAGTACTTCAAATTTATCATAGTACTTCAGTTTGTTAATTGTATTCATCTCTCCACTTCTCTCAGTGGTTAAAGCTACCTCTAAACATCCTCAACTACCTCTAATTGTTATTATCTCTCTTATCATCTAATTTGCACTCAACAAGATCTCCAGTCAGGAAGTTGACTATCAACTGTCCTCATCTCTGAATCACCTCACTCACTGTTACCTGTAAATTGGGTGTTAGGAACAAAGGAGGCACAGCACATAAGCTGAAGCTGTTGCCCATCTTGACCTTCTCTCTTTGGTAGCACTTGAGCATGCTTTCCAGAGATATAACCAGAGTCTCCAGTACATCTCCCTGGCCCTACCATGTATTCCATCTGCTGTTATATCCCATTCTAGCTGTCACTTGTCACTATCCTGTCACACTCCAATTCACCACAAATTCCAAGTCCTCATGGCCAAGCATTGGCCATGTCAGCCACACCTCAGCCAACAACATGTTTCAGATATTCTGCATCTAGTCTTCATTATCTACTAGTCTTCATTCTCTCCTAGTCTTCATTCTCTACTAGTCTCATTCAAGTTCTTATCTTTCATCTCCACAAAGCTTTTCGGTTAGCTCTCTTAGTATTCATACATCCTCTGTTCATCTGACACTCTCCATACATTAGTTACAACCTGACCTCTACTTCCACATACTTCATTTGTTCAAATTGGACTAGTATTTAATGGCTTATCTATAGGAGTAGTATATAAGCAGTAGAATTCAAACTGTACTTCTTTAGTTTGTTAATAGTATCATCAATCCACTTCCTAGCTTGATGTCAAGACCCAAACATGGCCAGACAAGTATGAGAGTACAGCTGAGGAGCAAGTCCTATGATACCTAGAGACACTAGGCAATGTAGGACATTGGCTTCAGCTTATGTGCTGTGCCATCCACTATCCTAGTCCTGTATTTAGAGTAGGAGATAACAAGAACAGAGATGGGAATGAACAGTGAGAGCTCAGCTCATTGGAGAGAAACACTGGGTTGGCCAACAATTGGCCAAAGATTGGCCAGAGTGGCCAAAGTATCAGACAAGGGATTGAGAGAGTATAAGGATTGTATCAAGCCAGGAAGTGGATTGATGATAAAATTAACAAACTAAAGAAGTATAGTTTGGATACTACTACTTATATACTACTCCTATAGATGAGCCATTGAATACTAGTCCAATTTGAAAAAATGAAGCATGTGGAAGTAGAGGTCAGATAATAGCTAATATGTGGCAAGAGGGTCAGATGAACAGATGACATATGAATACTAAGAGAGCTAACTGAAAGGCTTTGTGGAGATGAAAGATAAGAACTTGAACAAAACTAATCAGAGAATGAAGAATAGTAGAGAATGAAGACTAGTATGGAATATCTGAAACATGTTGTTGGCTGTAGTGTGGCCAACATGGCCAAAGCTTGGCTGTGAGGACTTGGAATTTGTGGTGAATTGGGGTGTGACAGGATGGTAACAAGTGACAGCTGGAATGGGATATGACACTTGATATGATCCTTCTACTCTCTCAATCCCTTGTCAGATACTTTGGCTGATCTTTGGCCAAACCATTGTTTCTCCCTGATGAGCTGAGTTCTTATTATTCATTCTTACCTTTGTTCTCATTATCCCCTACTCTAAATACAGGACTAGGATAGTGGGTGGCACAGCACATAAGCTGAAGCCAATGTCCTACATTGTCTAGCATCTCTAGGTATCATAGGACTTGTTCCTTGGCTGTACCATCCTTCTTGTCCAGCCATGTTTGGGTCTTGACATCTGCCTGGAACCTCTAGGCTATACCCTGGAAATGAGTTTGTGACAGGAGTATGGATAATCTATGGAATATTCTAGATGAAGACAATAGTATATAAACCCCTTATGTATAGTAGCTAGCCTTAGTCCAATCTCTTAGGAATTCCAATGTCCAAAGTATGCCTGAAGTTGTTGGATGTCTCACTCATCTATTCCCCTCTCCCTTGCTTGAGCTTAGTGTTAATGGCCTTTCCATCCTGTCATATCCTAGTCTAATCTTGATAATATTTGAGGATAATGCTATCCAAAACTCTGCATAAACATCAGGAGTTTCCCAAATTGTTTTTTTTGATTGTGCAAGCATAAAAAAGTGTAAAAAAGTGTGAAAGCTTCAAGTTCAAAAAGCCATGTCCCTTTCTCAAAAAAGCAACACAGAAGCTTGGCATCAAATGTATGTGATTCTGAAAATTTCTAGCAAGATGTCCCTTGATCTAGTACAAATTTGTATTCAACCTGTCAACTTTACTTTTTTTGGGCTGGAAAAAAGCCCAAAAGCAGAAAAAAGCGGACAAGTAAATTGTGAACTTGCTGATGAAGGCCTGATAGAATCATTTTTACTGCCAATGATGTCTTAAGATATCTTGCCACCAGAAGATCTTGAAGAATTCACTAAAAATCTCCTAAGCAATCTCAATATCTTGGCTTTATGTCAGATCTCGATTCCAAAGAGAAAAGGCTGGGGACTAGAGTTCGTAGGTAATGGTAGCGCTATGTTGGAAAAAGTCGGAAGTATCGTCGGAAGGATTTCCGACCGTAATGCTAGAGGTAAGAACCGTTAGCTTCAGCTTATGTGCTGCGCCCTTCCAGTTCTCGTGGGTTCTAGTTTAGTCGAGTGATTCACACGGCGGAAGATAATTACCAAGGTCGGAAAGCGTGTCGGGGGTGAACGAGATATTGACAACTAGAGTCAAGTCTAGTGTCGAGGGCAAGGTAAGACTAGTCGAGGTAAGTCAACTAGAAGTCGAGTCGGAAGGGGTCGGAAGGTCGGAAGTGAATTCAAGAGACTAGGGGTGATCGTAGTCGATATTCGAATTGAGTACTAGAGTACAGAAGTGAACTACTTAAATACTAGTAATGCTAATTGTAATCATAAAAGCAGAAGTAGCAATACTATGGATACGAGAATAATAAGAGTTCTTGACACATAATAAAAGTAGCGGAAACGAGAGCAGAAGCGTAACTGAGCGGAAGTGTACATAGAAACAATAATTGTATCGTGAGCGTCAAATAATAAAAACAATAGTTCGGAGTTTAGCGATGAATGGAAACGGGCGGAAATGTCAGGAGATCATATCGGAGAATGTTGGAAGGTGTCGGAAAAGATCGTGGATGTAACAGTATTCCTCCCTTAAGCCCGAGCCCTTGAGGGATCGATCGGAAGTGTTTGGCTTCGTTTGGTGGAAAAGTTTATTTTGGCGCATATAAGGCAGGTGTCGGTGGGTTGATGATCAAAATAGACTTTAACACCCCACTACCCACACCGTTTTTACCAAAAACAACCAACATGCCCACATCTACCTCCCAAGCCCCTGTATCTATTGAAGCGCAGCGAGTGGAAATCGAGCGCAAGAAGCACAAAGTGGAGGAAGAAACTCGCCGCTTGGAAGAAGAAGAAGAGCGCGAAGTGCAACGTCTAGCGGAAGAGGCGCGTAAGGCGGAGGTGCGGCGGTTGGCGGAAAAGGAGCGCCAGGACGCGGAGGCCAAGGCGAAGGCCAAGGGCAAGGGCAAGGCGGGGATGAGCAAGGCGGCGGCGTTGGCAGAAACCAGCGGAAACAAAAGTGCGCCGTGGTCGGCATCATACAAATGCTGGCAGTGCGCCGACAAAGGTTTGAAATGCGAGGAGGAGGCGTAAGTCTTTTTTTTTTTTTTTTTCTTATTCCAAATATTTTGCTAATAAGTTCTTTTAGTGGAAAGAAACCGTGTCGCGCCTGCAAGACAGCGAAAAAACCCTGCGGAGAAGTGAGGGCGAAGCCGTCACGGAGAGTCGGCGGAAAGAAACACGCGCACGACGAGAGTGAGGAGGCGGAGGAGACAGAGGCGGTAGCGGAAGAGTCAGAGGTGGAGATGCCTGCGCGGAAGAAGGCACGGAAGCTGGGCGGAGGAGACGCGGTCGGCAATCACTTTGCGGTTGCCGTTGAGCGGCTGGTGGAGGAGGTCGGGTCGCTGAAGAAGGGAATAGCAGAGGAGGGGCAGAAGATCCGCCAGGTGCTGGAGAGGCTGGTGGAAAAGCCTGACCGGGGGTATGCGGAGGTGTTGGAGGAAGCGGAAGCACTCGCGGCGAGCATCGAGCCGACGCGGTGGCAGCATCTGCCGCTATGGGAAGGGTCGAAGGGGTCGAGGAAGAGGACGGAAAGGGAGTTGCAGAGGCAGAGGGCCTATTGGATGGAGAACGGGTCGTCAGAAGAAGAGTCCGACAGTGCGGTGGAGACCGGGCAGGAGGGACAGGGATCAGGGTCGTATGCAGGCATGGGGGTGCCATCGGAAGTCGGGAAGGAGGCGGAGAAGAGGTTGGAGACCGAGAAGGGAGCAGAAGAGGTCGTAGAGGGGCAGGCGGAAATGTTGGAAGACGTTGAGATGGAGGTGGAAGGATCGGCAGTAGAGCCTGCAGAGGAGTCGCAGACTCTGCAATAAAAATGGAACATTGTACATAGTAATTTTGTTTGTAATCTTTTTTGGGCTTTTCTTGATTGTAAATAAAAGTTCTTGAAATCGGATATACTAAGTGTGATAAGAAAATTGGGAAAAAGCAGAAAGAGCGGAAAATGTCAGAAGGTCATAAAATGTCTATAAAGTTGTTAAGGGTCCAGGTTTGCTTGGGTATGCAGCGTGGAAGTCGGAAACGAGTTCCGCTGAGTGATCCAGTTCGGTGGCAGGAAGCCAAGTGTATTCTTCATCGGTGTCTTCATAGCCTAGCCAACGTACTTTGTATTGAAGTTTGCAAATACGGCGTTTGTCGATTTTAGAGTCAACAATCTCGCTGATTTCGTATTCGGGGTCTCCGTCGATATGGACTGGCAGAGGCGGCGGTTCAATACGATTTGGAATAGTGTTAATTGTGGCTGGTTCTAGCATTGAGACATGGAAAACTGGGTGGACAGCACGCATAGCATCTGGGAGTCGTAGAGTGAAGGAATGAGTACCTGCTTCCGCTATGATCTCGTAAGGGCCCAAATATTTTTCCAATAGTTTCTTTGAGGGTCAAGTAGTGCAGAAGAATTGCACTTTAACAAATACTCGTTGACCTATGCGGAAAGTGGGCGGAAGTTGTCGGCGTGAATCGGCAGAACTTTGATAGCGGAGTTGAGCTTCCGCTATTGCAGTCTTGAGTGTCGAATGTAATTCGTCGAGATTGACTACAAATTCACGGGTGCAGGTGGAAGCGAGGTCGTGTTCAGGATGAATGGTGATATTAGGGTGATAACCTTTATTGGCGAAGAAAGGTAAAATTCCAGTCGTGGCAGAAGGCGCATTGTTATAAGCGAATTCTGCGAGCGGAAGAAGTTCCAACCAGTTGTCTTGCTGGTAGTTACAGTAGACTCAGATGTATTGTTCAAGCGTCTGATTAGTTCGTTCTGTCTGTCCGTCACCTTCTGGATGGTAACCAGAAGTAAAGTGTAGGCACATGTCGAGAGCCTTACCAAGTGAGCGGAAGAAATGGGAGACGAATTCGGAACCTCTGTCGGAAGTAACATGCTCTGGTATGCCGTGCTTAGAAAACACATGCATAACGAAGAGCTGCGCTAAATCGGCGGAAGTGACTGTGTCGTGTGTCGGAATGAAAATACTTTGTTTAGATAGTCGGTCAATGACTACCAATATAGCGTCGTAACCGTTGGATGGCGGAAGCTTCTCAATGAAGTCCATAGAGATCGAATTCCATGGGTGTTCAGGTATCGGAAGTTGTTTAAGCAATCCATATGGTTTGTGACGTTGGGGTTTCGAGCGCATACAAGTAACACAAGATTTACAATAGTCTTTGACGAAAGTGCGGAGACCTGGCCAGGTGTATTCCCGTCGGATAAGTTCAAGGGTTTTGTTCTGACCAAGGTGACCAGAAAGAATGTGGTCGTGCTTATATTGAAGGATTCGAAGGCGGAGATTGTCGGAAGCGGGAACATAGATTCTGTCGTCGAGGTGCAAGAAACCATCGGCGGAAAGTGACCAACGGCCTTCAGGCACTGTGATGTGTGCGGCGGAAATGGGGTCGGAAGAAAGAGCGGAAATGATATCGTTGTGAAGTTGTTCTACGTCCATTACTATAGACACACGGAGAGTTGGACCTATGAAATGAGTGGCGCATAGAGAAGCGGAAAGCTGTTCTTGCGTAAACACTGGGCAGAAATTGTGAGGATTCACTTTAGCATAGTTGTTATTCCCCCCTTTAGGGTAGATGTCCCATCGTCTAGTTAAAGAGTCGGGTTTAGTTCCTAAGCGTCCAGGGCAGAAACGAATAATCATGTTGAATTGCGAAAGGTATTCTGACCATCTGGCTTGTCGGCGTGTAAGAATCTTGGTAGTGGAAAAGTATTCCAGGTTCTTGTGGTCGGTAACAACATCTGTCGGAAGCGGAGCTCCTTCGAGATAATGTCGCCAGATGCGGAAGGCTTCAAAAATTGCTAGAAGTTCCTTGTCGTGAGTGTCATAATTCAGTTCAGAAATGGTGAAGGTGCATGAGTGAAAAGCAACCGGATGAATTTCATTGTCGGAAGTGATGATGGATAGAATAGCTCCCAAAGCGTAGTCGGAAGCATCGGTTTCTACAATGATCTGTGCATCAGGTATCCAGTGAGTAAGAATTGGAGCGGAAATAAAAGCTTCTTTAAGTCTGTTGAAAGCATCTCGACAATCTTGATTAAAGTCCCAACGGAAGCTTTTTCGCATGAGTCGGGTAAGCGGTACAGTGATGTTGGAATAGTTTTGGATGAATCGTCAGTAGAAATTAGCGAACCCTAAGAAGGATTGAATGTCCTTAACTTTTTGTGGTTCAGGCCAGTCTTGAATAATCTTGACTTTGTCTTCTGACATTGTCAGACCGTTCGGAGAGAGGATGTAGCCTAGATATTCCACAGAGTTGGAATCGAATTCGCATTTGTTGGCACGAACGAAAAGTCCATGCTGGCAGAGCCGGCGGAAGACTTCCTTAACATGTTTCCGATGCTGAGCGGTATCATCGGAGTATACAAGAATGTCGTCGAGATAGACGGTAACACAGACGTCTAGTAGATCTTGGAAGATGTCGTTCATGAAACGCTGGAAAGCTGCTGGTGCATTAGTGAGTCCAAACGGCATAACTAACCATTTGAAACTGCCATAACGCGTGCGGAAAGCAGTTTTCCACTCATCACCTTCCGCTATGTGCACAAGATGATAAGCGTGTCGGAGATCTAGTTTAGTATAGACACGTGCTTTCCGAGGACTGTCAAGTAAGTCAGAAATGAGCGGTAACGGATATCGGTCTTTCTTGGTGATTTGGTTGAGGCCGCGAAAATCTACACAGAGGCGGAGAGATCCATCCTTCTTCTGCACGAAAAGCACAGGGGCACCGTGCAGAGAGCAGGAGGGACGAATAAACCCAATAGAAAGGTGTTCATCAATGAACTCACGAAGCGACTTTAATTCCGATTGCAAAAGGGAATAGACTGTGCCTAGCGGAGGTGCGGTGCCATCCTCCAGGTTAATCTTCAAGTCGTAAGGGCGGTGAGGGGCGAGTGTGTCGGCGTGTGTCTTGCTGAATACATCAGCGAACTCGTGGTATTCCTTCGGGACCTTAGAAAGGTCAACTGGTGCTTCGGTAGTGGAAGCGGAGAGTCCTGAAACTGAGGGTG
>JASFDF010000689.1:0-13183 GCA_036937115.1 Nidularia sp. FH-822889 | reverse complement strand
AAAAAAATTATGGTTCGAACCCGTTCGAACCTGAACCGGACCTGAACCTAAGGTCCGGTTCAGAGTTCGGGCAGGAGGCCTGAACCGAACTTAAAGTCCAGTTCAAGGTTCAGCAAAAAATTTGCCTGAACCGGACTGAACCGAACTTTGCCAACACTATACTCAGCATGTGTGCACATCTCGAACGCGCCCTTGTTTGGAATGGCTGTAGTTGCCAAATACAAACGCGCGCCTGTTCCTAAGTCAGCGTATCTCACACAACCATCTCATCTTTCAGCGAGGGCACCATCTGCGCCTGGCCACTCTACACCCCTTTCTCTTTGATTTCAACCCTAACCATCCAACCATCCTCCTCTTCGCATATCTCTCCCCGTCGACCTCTCCATTCAACGTGACACCATGCTCCCTCCCTCCTAACTCGAGCCACCCACTCCCCCTCTGCATCCTGCCGTCTCTCCCCTTCACTGCTTCCTCCGGGCCCCCTCTGCCTAAAACAAACCGAAACTCCAATGCCCCCCGCGCTTCTCCTATCAAGCTTGATGTGGTTGATCTTCGAGAGACAGACAGCTGCTCTGGACGAAGGAAGAGCGTTTTAGGGCAGAACCACCAAGTACCCCCATCTGCGTCTATGAACCCCTGCCAATAACCTGTGCGGATGCAGGCGTACCCCTGCGTATTCTAGGCACCCCCGTCCGCATGAACACCATCACCCTCTGTTCCTGCCCCTGTCGCCACCGCTGTACAAGTTTGAGTTCAAGTTTCACGCTGCGTGGCTCTCCTCCCTGCCGATGGGATGTGAGACTGCTGTCAACGACAGAGCAGGAGACTAGAGTAGACGAGGGGTTATGTGCAGTGATAATTTATTCAGTACGTATCCTGTCTCTCATTCCCTTTGCTCGCTAACAAGATATCTCTTTCATCTCGTAGACCCGCTATTGTGGCTACCACCTACGCACGAACACGGTAACCTCATCGCCGCGGCTATCGTACCAATCACGACGAGATGCTTCCAGAGTGCGACCGTCGTGAGTAAGGACAAGGGAAGAATCGCCAGCAGCATTGGGTATCGCGTCCGGTCATTTCGAGACAAGCTTGTTACCCCTGTCACGTCAAGATCGCCTTTGACAGCAACTTCAACGCCAGCCCCATGCGAGTCGGATTCAAGTCGGACCGCTGGAGTGCCCACTGGCCAAGTATACCCTTCCTTTAGCCCCTACGCCATCACAAGCACTTCCATGACGACAAAGAGAGCATCACGTAAGCCCTCCTCCTATTTAGTTGCGGGATCTAGCGTCATTATCACCCTAGATTAGTTATTAATGACCGTGATAGGACGAGTAGTTGAAGGTAAGTACATCGTTATCCATGATCTCCCTCACTAACCATTTACATCATTTGTCTCAGATGCTTTTTTACCTGCGCCCCCACCTAATACCCGCGCAAGGATGCGACATGAAACGTGCAGCATCTGCATCAGCTCTCACCGTGACAGCCACGGCCCTAGACGATGAGGCCATGGCGAGCGTTCTCTGCCAAACCGAGGCCAACAGGAAGAGCAGCGGAGGGGATCACAGGAGGCCTCTGCATAGGTGAACCGTGAGTTAAGTACCCCCTTCATTACTTCTTCGCTTCTGACATCGAGTTTCAGTCCTGTAGAATTGTTGTCGCCAAGCCCTACGTTATACCTCAGAACATCCACTTACGTGCCCTACAGTCGCGCAGACACTCCTGCAGATACTCTCGAGCTGACATCACCACTCCTCTCCCAATCCCTTCGACCCTTCCTGCTTCCGCGACAACGACACTGCGCAGCTCATCTCCGCGCTGCCGGGATGTAAGTTGAGTTTCAAAGGCGGATGCTTCATAATGAGATATTGTAGGGGGAAACGGGTGGTCTATCCACCCCTTGTACGGACGAACCAATAATGCTGCAGACGCTACCTGATCAGCAGAAACGACCTAGTTCCACATGCTAATGATGAAACGGGATGTGACGAGCAACACGATCGCCGCCATTAGCAATCTAGGTGGTGCCTCCTGCACACTTGTCGTCACGCAATCCTTCCAAGAAGCAAGGCGGCCCCGCTCAGCTCTTTTCGCCGGCGAGATGCCGCGGCGCCTAGGTCCGATAGTGGGTTAAGAAGCTTCAGAAAATATCAGTGGATCTAAGGAGAATGGATTTCGAATACAATTTCCGATTCAACTGCTAACAATATTGAGAATAAAGGTACATGTCTAATTTAATTTAATCAAAGGGGCAGATATAAATCCCCACAAGGACTATTGATAAATGGCAGTAGCCAACTTGACCCAAACTCAATCCAATAGAGTAAAATAGTACGGGCCTTCAAAAGATTTGTAAATAACGTCACTGAAGCCTGACAATAATTGGACCTACTCGTAGACGCCACTGTTTCCCAAGCAATTAATGTTAAGCCCTTTCATCAAAAATGAACAAATGTACTTACAACCAGTTTGTATCACCCGCCCATTTGGGTCACAGGGCTCCCTCCTTACTACACTGTATGCTTGTATAGTCGGTGCCGAAGCTGAAATGAGTAGTAGATGGGGCAGCCATTATTTAACGGTTCATACGACCAGAGTCTAGGAGCACCCATACCGAAAGAATAGGCTGGGTTTCCATCTGTCCAGAGAATTTCACCGTTGTAAGTCCCCGGAATGGTTTCGGGATATAAGTCCCAGTCTAGACACCCAAACCAGTGAGTGACAAGTTGGCTGGGATGATTTTTTGGCACTTACTACCAGAGGTGATGTTTTTCAGCCTCCTCGTGAAGCTACTGTACTGGTCGACGTTGCGGCCGGATCCCGAGTTGGAATTGTCGCCGTCATTGTTGTTAGATTCGCTGTCACTGCTATCATTACCATCCGAGTTGTTGCTGCTGTTGTCCTTTTCATAGAGCATCAACGGATCTTTTTTCTTTATTCCCGTAGTATTCAAGTCCACAACATAATCGTCCGCGAAGGCGTCTGAGTCATCGTCTTCCATGGAAGCATAGAGCTTGTAATGACGTGGATCTAGGTCAAGACTCCGGCATATCTTCCTCTTAATGTTGCCTGATGGAACCACGCCCTTCGGAAGGTCGTCGCTGACCTTTGGAAGGGGGTTCCATCCTAGACCAGAGTCATCGCTGCTGACTGCCTTTGCAGCGGCGCTGACATCAACGTCGTTCCCATTCTTATCGTTAACGCGAAACCAGTCTAGAGAAGCAGTTCAGTCAGTCTACTTTGTCAAAAGAAAAGGAAACCCAAAAGTAACTCACAGCCCTTCTTGTTACGAAATCCTGGAGCATAGTCAGGCGTGGTATCATCGTTGTCACTGTTGTTTGTGCTCTCATCGCCGCTGCTGTCGGGATGGTGGACATTAGTGTTGTCGCCTGTAGCATCGGAGCCATAATCAGTGCTACTGCGACTCTTGATACTGCTGGGTTTAGCACTGTCATAGCCGCTGGAATCACCCGAATGGCTCCTACCCATGATTATTCTCGGTAACTGGAGTGAGATGCACTTTTCTCCTCCGTTTATAACTGTTGGCGTCCAGGCTGTACCTGTATCTCCTGACTAGCTGAATGCTCTTGCATAAAAATCTTCGGAGACATTATGTCGCCGACTTACATAACGGAAAACATGGCACCACCGAAAGAAAACACCAAAATGGAAATATAAGCACTCTCCGGGGAGTGCAATGGCATGTGTCGGAGTGCTACGGCTGGTGGCTGTAATATTAGCGCCCAAATACGTTCTTAACAGCCAGAACTGCGGACATATCAGTCAGGATGACAACTCAAATGGAAGGTCATAGCCAACTTAACAATCTGATCCAATCGATAATCCCTAGGTTTTCCCAAGGGTATAAGAATAGTTGGAATCATTGGAGCTTAGGATTATTTGCGAGTGATTCTTGGCCATATCCGATTTCGTCAGCAAGATCTCACTCATTCCCCTTTGATCCCCCTTTGATCAATAATTCTTGCAATTAGACGCCCAAAAAATCGATCCAGATTCATACGCAAGCTTACCTCGCAACATTCAAGCTGCCCTTCCAGGTAAGGAAATAATGAAAATCCACTATCATGGCTCAGCCAGTCGTTATCGTAGGGCGTCTAATAGAGTGAGATGTGGTCATAGGGCCTGTCTTCAATGCTTCCTGTCATCTATATAAATATTGTGATTCCCGTTAAGCATCTGCAGACGAGCACTCGACGAGACTATATTCGAGAGCGAGACCTCTCCGCATCCCTCCCCCGAGCTCGACCCATCAGCGGGTAAGATCTAAGCTTCTCGTTGATGGTCTTTTATACGAAGTTTCGTTCCACGCCGGGGAGGTGGTCGCTGACCTTATACTACTAGATTAATTCGTCGTCCCTGCAGTAGATGTGGTAGAATGTGAGTTTGAGTATGCGTAAATGGACGTGCAAAAGAAAAATTGGTGAGGAAGTAGGTACCTGAATAACACTCAAAACCATCACACAGTAGTGAGCGCCCCACTCCGCATCAGAAATGAGCAGATGGGTTCACAATCGTCCTCCTCGATGTCACCGCGAGCACCGCGGCAGACGCTTGGGTTCTTGGATGAACCGAGAACCGTTGCCAAAAGTATGGTGGAAGGTGGGCTAGGTGATGGAGGTATTTAGTTAGTTGCTCACGGAAGGTTAGAAGGTCGGAAGGACGCACCAAACGGCACGAGCTCGTCCATCCTCATAGGATTCCAAGTCTGCTCCATAGCTAGGATCTCAGGAGGAGCTTCGTGTTTGAGCGTGGAGTCCGCTGTCGCAGGCCCCCGGCAATACGCTCCTCGTAGTAACAGGGCAAGTTGTTCGACACGAAGATTTTATAGGATGTGGGCTGAAAGCGGAATATCAGTTAACGTGCATATAAATGAAACGGTGGAATAATGACGTATGAGGCTGGGTTTCGAGAGTGAAATCCCGCCATTAAAAATGTGCAATTCATATGGGATCTGTCGCTCATGCGCAGTAGCTTTCGAGATTCTAGCTGGCAGCGGAGAGGAGAGAAGTTGATTTTCTGTTTAACGTGGTTTTAGATCGAGAGGTAGGGGAGACGAGCTGCAGGGAGAGGCGAGTTAGTAAGTAGCTGCACGAGGAAAAATGATGAGTCGCCGGGTGCCGCACCCGTCTCGGTGTCCGAATTCCACTATACATCAATTCACCGTGTTCACCCGCCAAGCACAGTTTGCACCACGACAATTGGAAGGGCTGAGGTTGATACCAGCAGACATCGAATTTGACAGAAACGGACATTGTCGCCAGGTCAAGCTGAGCCAATGCTATCAAGTCCAACTTTGGGGCAGGGGTCACGTGACGTTCATCGAGGATGACGAGGAATAACATCCTAGTAGGTTCTCAGTCTCCGAGGTTCATGGAAAACTTCCAAGGGACAGCTATGTAAATTAATTTGTATTTTGGAAGACAAGTAGAATGGGAAATCTGGACGGAGAGGTAAGTGGGTTATCATGAGTGCTTAGGGCTCTGGGTATCGATGGCAAAGGAAATGGCAGCTTTACTGGTGCTGGAAAGGGAGCAGAGGACAGGGAAAAGAAAGGAAGAAGAAAAACCAAAATAAGGGATGAGAAAGAAGAATGCTATTCCACTTATCCTGGAATATGAACCTATAATCTCATGGCTCTGTATATAACGAAACTTGACACCACAAGCCAGAGACAATGCAGAGGGGGAGGAGATAGATTGTATGCTGATATGCCTGCATAGCAGAAGAGTGACAAACAGAAGCTGCTCTGTGCACCCATAAGCAAGAAGAACACAACCAATAAATAACAGAAGCTGTTTCAAATTTTGAGGCATTATATAAAAATCTCATAGACTCCTCCAAGACTTTAAGCTGACCCATCTGCTCAAATCATGTCCAAAGCACATTTGTGAGGCTTTGAGTGAACCAGATCAATCAGGGTGAGGTGCAGGTCTCAGGACTATTGCTTCTTGGTTCAAAGAAATGGATTCCTCCAGTCTGCAAGCTCACCCTTCCACTCAAACCTTGTTGAAAGCACACAAGTGAGGTTATTGAGAGAGGTAGATCAAAGGGGGTGAGATGCAGGTCTAAGTGCTTATGCTTCTCAATTCAAAGCAATGAATTCCTCCAAGTTTTCGAGGTTATTGAGTGATGCAGATTGAAGAGGGTGAGGTGCAGGGAACCAGACCAATGCTTCTTAGTTCAGAACAATGGAATCCTCCAAGTCTGCTAGCTGATCCCTCTGCTCAAATCATGTCAAAAACACAGAAGTGAGGTTGTTGGGTAAACCAAATTGATGAGGGTGAGATGCAGGGAATAGGACCAATGCTTCTTGGTACAAAGCAATGGATTCCTCTAAGTCTGCTGGCTGTCCTTTCTGCTCAAATTGTGTAAACAGAGCAGATGCTAGGTTGTTGAGTGAAGTAGGTCAAATTGGGTGAGGCACAGAGAATAGGACCAATGCTTCTCAGTACAAAGCAATAGATTCCTCTAAGTCTGCAAGCTGGCCTTTCTGCTCAAATTGTGTAAACAGAGCAGATGCTAGGTTATTGAGTGAATAGCTCAAAGGGGTGAGTTGCAGGGAACAGGACTAATGCTTCTCAGTGAAAAGACATGGATTTCTCCAAATCCATGAGTTGACCCTTCTGCTCAAATTGCATCCAAAACACATTTGTGAGGTTGTTGAGTGAGGTTGACCATTCAGGGTGGTGTGCAGGTCTCAGGACCAATGCTTCTCCATTTAAAGAATGGATTCCTCTGAGTATGCAAGCCAGCCCTTTTGCTCAAATTGCATTGAAAGGGCATTTGCAAGGTTGGTGAGTGAAGTAAATCAACTAGGGTGAGGTACAGGCTGCAGCCAGAGCAAAGTATATAACAATGCCACTGATTTGTCAAGGTCTGATACTACACCAGATGGATTGAATAATTCTAACATTCCAGTTCCACTACTTAGTGATTCTGTGGCTTGCTCATCCTCATTTCTTGCTTCCAGACACAGTGGGCAGAAGTGTTGGAATACAAAGTCCTCTGTTAATGCATAACACTACATCAGTGACTCCTTTTTGCATTTTTACAGTTTCTATTCATTCTTTAGTTCATTCTTGAGGCTTTACTTATTATCTCACTTCTAACTTGTTTTATTCTTTCATCTTTCTTTTAACACAAGTATTTGTATATTTAAGTAGCATTGTAGTGAGGCATAATGCCTGTGCATTTGTCAGGGCTACTGTGAAACTTGGATGAGCCTTGCAGCCAAATTTATCTCAATGAGAAGATGATGGCTGCTTTGGGTTATTACCACTGTGGTCAAGAAAAACAGGAACTATTTGGAGAAAAAATGACAAAAAGATATGTTACATTGCTAAATTTTTTCTAAGCTGTAGGCTGAAAAAGCTGGAGCACAAGTGGAGACTCCTGGACTGCCATTTTTAAGTGTATTGGCAAGGCCATCCTTCCCCACCTTGTTGCCAGAGATGCAGGGTTGGTGTGCAACAGAGCAGAGCTTACAACAGTATTATATAATGCCATCATAAGCAGGAAAGTGAAAGCGACAGCAGCTCAACTTTGTACAACCCTATTGATCATTAGTGATTACATAAGGTAATGTCACACATCTATGTTGTTTCTATCATTGATTATCAATCCCACTATTCTTTACACCCTCACATACACTGATATTTAACTGCATTTATACACTGCCCTCATTATGCCTGGTTTCTTCAAGAAAGCCAAGAATTTTATTCAGAATGGTTGTGTTTCTTCAAAATTTCAGGCAGTGACACAGTCAGTTTCATGTTTTAACCATGATCCTGCTGCCCACTCACCTACTCCATGATGCCAATGGGTTGATCTAATTTTGATACCATACATCTTTCAGGTCAATTATCACTCAACAGTTGTATTCAATACCTGTAACAATGAAAGAGAGTGTAGCAAAGAAATTGAGGAAGAGGATCTTCCATGCCTCATAGTTTGGGTCCAAGTTCAGCTAATATTGGTCATCATGGTAAATGCTTAGCACATTGAGAAATGGATGATCAAGCTAATTTCCAAAATACATGAAGATAGCAGTTTCAATTTAGAAACTGGAGAGTACATGCCAGAACAAGGAAGGGTTGTGCCCATCCTAGTCAAGAAGTACAAGAATATAAGGATAGAGGTTTATGTGTTTAAGGGTCTTTTATAATTTGCATTGACAAGATTGTATTAAAGGAATTCTTGAAAGCTGCAAAGGAACACAATGCTGTTTGGTGTGTTAATTGTGGTGATAAATTTGGATTATATGCTTAAGGATTGACATTGTCTTGGATAAGGACATCAACCTTGCCTCAAGTCCTAGGTATGATTGTCTGAGAGAAATCACTACATTTTCATGGAATGCCAAGTAAGCAAGATGCAATAATTTGTGTCTGAATTTATTAAATAAACTTGATTGTGTTCCATACATGTTCAGATATTTTACCTTCCATGGCAGTCATTGACAGAGTCAGTATTTCAAGTCTTGAAAGTTTTATTCTATGTTGGGTATGTCTTAACATTGTTAAAATTAATTTACAAAAATAACAATATCTACAAGTCAAGATAATGGCAATGAAGGGAAGGACAGCAATGTTAAGAATGCATGTGATTTGCTCTACTGACATGTACAAATAGTCACTAGAAAGTCACATGGTTTCTCAAGGAATCTTCATTCATTGGGATAGAAGTAATGTAATTAATGTAATACATTTATCAATGTGTATATAACTAAAGTGGTGGTACAGCCAGATTGGTTTTGGAAAAATGGGGACACCTGGCATTTGATGCATTGGGAAGCAACCAACAATGTGAGAAATATCTGACATGAATTTGACAGTGCCCTGATCACTCCTTATATTTCTGTCTCCATAGAGTGCAAGTTAATTTTTTGACTTTCTATACATTCTGACCATCTCTGATGTCTCTGTATCCAATAGCAAGTAAGTTGATTTTCCAACTTCTTCTGCATTCTGATCATCCCTGATGTCTCTGGCTCTGTAGGATGTATGCTGATTTTCCTGCTTTCTCTACATTCTGATCACCACTGATGCCTTTGTCTCTATAGGATGTAACTTGATTTTCTCACTTTCTCTGCATGCTGATTATCCTTGATGTCTCTAACAGCAAGTAAGCTGATTGTCCCACTTTCTCTGAACTCTAATCATGCCTGATTTCTCTATCTCTGTAGTATCTAAGTTGATTTTCCAACATTCTCTGCATTTTACTAATCCCTTTTTCCTCTATATCCAATAGCAAGTTGATTTTCCCACATTCTCTGCATTCTGATAAACCCTGATATCTCTGCATCCAACAGTGAGTGAGTTAATTTTGCCACATTCTCTACATTCTGAGCATATTTGATGTCTCTCTTGCTGGAGTTTGTGAGTTGACTTTCCTATATTTTCTGCATTCTGATTCTTTGTATACAACAGCTTGTAAGTTGATTTTCCCACATTTTGTTCACCCTGATTATCCCTAATGCCTCTGTCCAATAGCAAGTAAGTTAATTTCCCACTTCCACTGCATTCTGAACATCCCTGATGTCTCTGTCTCTTTAGTTTGTAAGTTAATTTCACCACATTCTCTGCATTCTAATCATCTATGATGTCTCTGTATATAACAGCTTGTAAGTTGATTTTCCTACATTCACTGCATTCTGATCATCCTTGATATCTCTTTCTCCAATAGAAAGTAAGTTGATTTTCCCACTTTCTCTGCATTTTGATCATTCTTGACTATCTCTATCTCTAACAGCAAGTAGGCTGATTTTCCCACTTTCTCTGCACTCTATTCATCCCTGATGTCTCTATCTTCAACAGCAAGTAAGCTGATTTTCCAACTTTCTCTGCATTCCAATAATTCCTGATGCTACTGTCTCTAACAGCAAGTTAGTTAACTTGCCAACTTTCTCTGCATTCTGATCATCCCTGATGTCTCTGCCTTCAATAGCAAGTTAATTTTCCCACTTTCTCTAAATTCTGATCATCCCTGATATTGTATCCAGCTGCAAGTAAGCTAAATTTCCCACTTTCTCTGCATTCTATTCATCTCTGATGTCTCTGTTTCCAACAGCAAGTAAGTTGATCTTCCCACATTCCCTTCTTTCTGATCATCCCTGATTTCTCTGTATCCAACAGCAAGTGAGTTGGTTTTCCCATTTACTCTGCATTCTGATCACCCCTGATATCTCTGTCTGGATAGTATGTAAATGATCACCTTGATGTCTCTGTATTCAACAGCTTGTAAGTAGATTTTCCCACTTTCTGTTCACTCTAATCATCCCTGATGTCTTTATATCCAATAGCAAGTAAGTGGATTTTCCCATTTTATCAGCATTTTAATCATCCCTGATCTCTAACAGGAAATAGGTTGATTTTACCACTTTTTCTGCATTTTCATCATCCCTAATGTCTCTATCTCTGTAGTATGTAAGTTGACTTTCCCACTTTCTCTTTGTGATGACTATTTCTGATGCCTCCATGTTGAACAGTTAGTAAGAACATTCTGCCTATTTCACTACATGCTGGCATTTGTTAAGAAATCTATAGGGTATCTTTGTAGGTTACAATTTACCTTTTAGTTATTTTTAATGCAAACTGATCATATTTCCATCTTATATAGAGTTTTAATGCTGGATTTTATCTTTTTGTGAGTTATTTAGCATGATTTATCAATTTTTCATCATTATTTATCATTTTACAAGGTTGCCAGATTGTCAAAAGAGTACATGTTACATAACTTCTTAGCTTGTCTAAGGGGAATTCATGCATTAGACAGCTCTTTTCATAAGTAAAACTTGGCTTAGCAAGTAAACAATCAGGTCAAAATGAGTCAACACTACTGAGGCCCAACTATTTTTCAGGATTTAAAATTGTTGTAAAATGCATTGTTGCATGACAAGATTTGACTATCATTATGCACTGCACAAATAGTTTATTTTTTAGCCTGTAAAATTTGTGCAATTTCTTTATAAGTGAATTTCCCAACTTTTGCATGACCAGGACAGCAGTGCATTTATTTGGCAATTAATGCAGGGCATAACATGTACTCACAAGGCAGAGTGCCTGAACATAGCCAAAATAAATGTGCAAGAAGCATGCTGTGGTGAAAGAATAGAATAATATTATAGTGCTCTAGCTAAGAGGAAATACCTATAGCACTCCATGAATTCTGCACCAGGAAGACAGCAAAGCAAATATGGCTGAGAGTGCCTTAGACTCTGGTAAGGAAGAAAAATACTACAGATGATAGGCTGAAGAGGCACAAGAAGTCTGCCAGATATATATAATACATATTCTACTCACACCAGACATCCCACATGCTATATTTACTCACCTTGCTCATATTCCAGATGAGCTACATGTGGCCTAGTAATAATATTAGTAGATCAGGGCTATCTCCTTGCTTTAATATTGTTAAAAAATAAATATATAAAATGTAAAATATAAAATAAAAATAAAAATAAAAATAAAAAGCTTTGATATTGTTGCTTTTTATCTTGATATTCCCACAAATGTATGCTTGGAGAAAGTATATGAATGGTGGAAGGAAGAGATGAAACCCACATTGGGTGAACAAGCAATGATGTGTCAATGCATGAACATCTCTGGTCAAAACCTCTTTTTTAAATTCAATTGGGAATTTTACCTGCAGAAGCAAGGATTAGCAATGGGAGTGGCATCAAGCCCAGACCTAGCTAATTTATATGCAGCATTTTTTGAGAAAGGCATGCTCCTGCACGATGACATATCATTTTATGGGTGTTTTATTGATGTTGGCTTTACAATTGTATATACTAGCTTGGCTGATAATGTATTAGCTACTGCAAAATTAATTATTAATATTGGAGGCCTTTCCACACATGGGGGGTGTCAGAACACTTCATGCCATTCCTTGATATGTTGGTTTACATTGACCTAATGGCTAAAAACATTGAGTGGAAACCATTCTGTAAAGTATGTAACCATTTAGAATGAATTCCATTTACATCTCACCATCACCTAGACATGAAGAAAAGCATGTTTCTAGGAGAGATGACATGGATGGCTATGCTTGATAGTAACCCTATGAAAAAAGGTGATGAAGTCTGTAGAGTAGATTGACAATAAAATTGTTCTACTGTCCTACAGACTGGTCACTATCTCTTAAGTTTGTTGGGGGCAAATCTGAAATGAAATTGTATTAAAAAATGTGATACAAATTGCACAGGATAATATAAAAGGATGTCTGACACTATGCTAGCTAGATGCAGTGAATGGTCTTCCTTTTCACTTATCTAGCTATAACTCTTCAAGATGGTCTTCATTTCTCTAGAGCCTGCAACGTCACTTTGTTCTGAGTGTAGATAGGTCTCTTTTCAAATATAAATCTCCTAAATCTACAAGGGTGGTTTTCCTTCCCTGGTAGATGCTAATGGTCTCTCTGAAAATTAGATAGGGATGGTCTTCCTTTCCCTCTTTAATTCCCCAAAGCACAGTGGTCATCCTTCTGTCTTTGGGTGAAGATCCCAGGAGCTGGTCTTCCTTTCTTCTGAAATTGCACTTTTTATTAATTAAGTCAAAAGAGATGGTCTTCCTGTCCCTCAGACTTCTCAAGTCACTAACACAGTTCTAGGACTTAGTCCTTGGTCTTGTCATATGGTACTCAGTTTGTCACTCTCTTAAATGAAGGTATAAGGTGGTTTTCTCTCTCAAATTGCTAACTCTAGCTAGCACTTCTAACATCAAAACCAAACTGGAATCTGCTAATAACTCTGACTTAGTGTTACAGGAGTGGATGAGCTTGTCACTGTGGGTCACATTGTGAGAGAATGGGGGCAAAATCCCTGTTGTTTTTCTTATTCCTCATCTTTGAGCTTTTATGCCATCTGGGACAACCATTCTTAGCTCATTTCTTGGCTTGGTTTTTGATTTGCTTGTATTTTGGGTATTGCTTACTAGTGATCACATGTTTATTCATATTTATCCCCTGGGAAGGTGTCTCACCAGTGCCTTTCACCTCTATTTCACTCTCTTCTTCAGAGCCTAGCTACATATCTCACATGTTGTCCATTTATGTCTTTCTCACTTATCTTGCATTAATGTCTATAGGGTTTCTTATGTAGCATAGGTCTGCATGTCTCATTTACCATTATGTTATGTTCTACTTGCATATGATTATC